>JAQFXT010000734.1:0-27105 GCA_034683725.1 Strigamia crassipes | reverse complement strand
AAAATGTCGATTTTCGATCTAAAAATGTCGATTTTCGATCTAAAAATGTCGATTTTCGATCTAAAAATGTCGATTTTTGATCTAAAACGTCAATTTTAGGCTTACAACTTTTAGTACCGAGAATACTGATTTCCCGGAAGTATCGAGCTTTTTTGTCCTGAGAACCGGGAAATCCAAAATGCCAGAAGAAAGAAAACTCTAGTACCGATTTCATTAAGTTAACCTAAAAATTCACCTTTTGTCCATCTGGTGAGATTTTGCAACCATCTTCCACTGTATCAATACCATTTCTATTTTTAACCAATTCCACACACACTTCACGAGACTCCAAGATGCTCAAATTTAGACTTTTCACTTTGTGTTTCATCGGTCTTAATCTCGTTGTGTCCAGACGCTGCTTATCATTAGTCTTTTCACTTTTACTTGAAGTCTCGTTCTGATGTTTCTCCCGTTGTTTTCTGCATGCACATTCGTCCAAATGAGAGCATTTATTAGCGTCATAGCAGAGCGACAAATGGCTGCAACACGGCGATTTATAATTACTTTTCGTGTTCTCACACCAAGCTCTGTGTCCCAATTCGCGAGGATAGCAAAAAGGCGTAGAGCGGCCATGTTCACAATGAGAGTTCGAACACGGGCAAGTGTTTTCGTCGTCATCCGGTAGTGAAAATTGTTCACTGCGATCTTGTTTTTTTGATCGTGAAATTTGTCCCTGGTGCTGTTTATTTAGTTCGACTTTAGATTTCAACAACTCCGCTCCGCCAGACCGCTGAAAGGAATTCTTTGCACGAACCGATGGATTTAACCGTTGAATTTCGTAACTGTTGTCGGATTCCTCCTACAATTCAATTTTAAAATCATTACAGCAAACAATTCGTGTAATTATAGGCGCTGATGTAACTCACTAAAATTGGCAAACGGCTTAAAATTGGTCTGGAATTTCGAGATGAGTTAGTCGACATTGTACCCATTCCACTATCCATGGTTCCACTAAGTCCAAGAATCTGAATACAAAAAAATAAATAAAAATTTTTACAAATACACAAATTTCACGATTAAATTTGAATTGTACATTTTCGTTGGTTTCAACCCTCCTCAGACTAGATTTTGCCAAAAAAGGATGTTTCATTATGTCAGTCAGCTTGATTCTATCTCGTGGATTTTTGCAAAGCAGACGTTTAATTAAGTCCGTAGCTTCAACTGACAAAGTGCTCGGAATTGAAAATTTGGCGGAAACAACCCGATTCAACGTGTTTTTAGTCCCTTTCATATCGAAAGGCGGTGTTCCGACCAACATTGTGTAAAACATACATCCCAAGCTCCAAACGTCTGATTCTAATCCGTGTGACGACCTCATTGCAACTTCACTATAATGTTGAAAAATAAATCGTAAATTAATTCGTACATTTTTAATTTCAATTAACTCACGGTGCGATGAAATTTGGAGTTCCACACATAGTCATATGCTTTTCATTAGGCTCCAGGAGCTGAGTTGCTAATCCAAAATCAGCAATTTTCTATAAACAAAAAAAATTCAAACAAAACAAATCACAAAAAAAACGAAAATTAAACATACCACGTCCATATTCTCAGTCAAAAGTAAATTAGCTAATGATAAGTCTCTGTGAATAATATTGTTTTTGTGTAAATAAACTAAACCGTCGATAATCTGTACCATCACGCGATGAGCTACAAAAATAAAAAAATTGATACTAAAAACAATTTTTTTTTAATAATTCGGTAAACATTACCTTTATCTTCATTAAAAACCATCCTATTAATCTTCATATGTTTCTGCATCTCCCCCATATGGCACAACTCCAAAATTAAATAAACATACATAGCGTCCTCAAATGAATGATACAATTCCAAAATTGAAGGATGTTTGAGCTGTGAATGAATTCGTATCTCCTGAATCACTCTTCCGCTCATTCCTTTAGCCCGTATCAATTTTTTGTCAATCTAAATCAAACAAAACAAAAAATATTTAACGATCGTGCATAAACAAAACGCTTTATTGATTGTTTTTAATACAAACCATTTTAATCGCGACATCTAAACCACTCGCGCAGACCCTGCCGCGGTAAACACAACCAAAACCACCTTTGCCTATGAAATTTCCAATCTCGTAGTCCTATTTAGAAACACACACAATCATTTCGCATCCCATTCGATAAAATACCCACTTACCGTAATATCGGAACTCATCGTCAAGAGATCACTCATTTTACAATTCAATTTACAGGTCGTACAAAAAGAAAGGGATCCTTGATAGATAAAAACCTAACTGCATAAACCGCCATTTTCAGTGCAATTCGTTGATTGGTCGAGAAACACGCTATTCAATTACGTCAGGAATTCTTATCACAAAGCTCCAGTTCTGATTGGTCCATCCATTTGCAACGATAAATTCAAAATTTTTCAATGAAAACAAGCGTAAATTTGAGAATACAACGGCCAATTTATTTCATATTGGAATGTACATTATGAATTTTGATCCTTCCTGAGACGAAACAAATACATTCAAATTTTTTTCCAGAAACAGGTAAAGGCGAGAATAAAGGCAAGGTGCGATATTTCAGATTACTCATTAAACTTGGAATTTTTCAATCTTATTAATTTTTTTTCCTTTTTCTTTTTATATAAAATCTACTGCACTACACTGACATTAACGAATATTGGATAATAATAATTAAATATAATCTTTCTCGTTCACTTTTGTATGCATATAGCGAAATAAGAACAAGCAACTTTTGTGCTAATTCTCAAAAAAAAAAAGAAAAAAGAAAAAAGAAAAGACAACTTTTTTTCTCTCTAGTGTTTCTCTTATAACACTAACAAAAAAAAAACTATTAAAAAAAAATTTAACAAAAAAACTGGACAAAAATGGTGAAACGTCATGTCATTAAACAGTCGATCCTAATTGGACTGACAAATTTCATTTACAAATTCAATCTAAATCCATTTTTTCTTTATCCTCTCCTGCCCTTTGTCGTTGCGGGCTGCCGGCAGCCGGCTGGTCTTGCTGAGGCGGGTTCTCGGACCCCGTTGGAGGTGTAGGTGCCGCTTCTTTAGGCGGCTCCACTTTCGGTTTTGGTTTATTCAAAATAGGCAACGCAACGCTATCTAGCATCTGCAAAACAAATAAAATTAATTAAATCAATCAATTAATCAATTAATTGACAACAAACCTCTTTTTCTTTTCGGATTTGTGCGACCGTGATGGGAGGATTTTGATATGGCGTCAATCTCGCAATCGCTTGCAACTGAGAATCAAGCCACATCTGTTTCTCCGTCACGATCTTCTGCACCTTTTCCATGTCAGCAGGCAATAAGTGCGCATACCGTTCATCGTTATTCTGATAAAGATCGAGCGCTTTCCTAGCCAACTGCAAAGCTCCACCAAGTTCTTCGACTGCTCTTGGTCTTTCCTCGAATTCTTTTTGGCGCTCCTTCACCGGCTCGCCATGACGCTTGAAAAATGAAAAAACAAAACAAGTAAATACGTAAATAGGTTAGTCGTTTACATCGAGCGATTTACTTGTAGTTGCCCAAGTTTTTCGGCATAAACTTGTCTATTCTGATCTTCGCCCTCGTCGTATAACCAATTCTCCATGTCCACTAACATGCGCGAAAAAACGTTCCGATCTTGCTCGTTGATGTACGTGGCTAGATCGTCGGTCACTTTAGCTCGCATTTCGTAAATGTACTCTTCGAAAGCGTTTTTAGCATCAACTCGCTCCTTCTCTTGTCGGTCAGCCATGACCATTTTCAACTGAAAAATTAAAAATTTATTAAAAACTTGACCATTAACGGTTATTTGTGCGCGTACTTCATCTTCGATGCATTTTTCAATCTCGTTTCTACTCATTTGAGCCACTCTCGTGTCGATTGGCAATTCGATTTGTTTCGTCACCCTCTTCGGTTTCTTATTTGCAGGTTCTGCTTTCTTATCGCCAGCACTCGAATCGGTTTTAGTTTCGCTCTCTTCACTCTCTCCTTTCTTGGGTGAACTTTTGTTCATTCCATCCATGGAATTCTACAAAAATAAAAATAATAAATTTAAAAAAAATTAAAACTTCAAAACAATAAGTCGTGTTTTCGTACTTCTTCAGTTTTACTGTCCATGGAATCGGCATTCATCTTATCGTTTTCAGTATCACCATTGCCCTTTTCGTTTTGATCCACATCCATCGGCTCATCGTCGCCATCTTCAGTAGTTTCCCGTTTTTCAACCAGAGTAGCCGAACTCACGTTGAATATGCCGTGAATATTGATACGCACTTTCACTTTCACTTTTGAGCTTTCACCATCCACATTAGGCACAACTTTCGAGACATTAAAAAATCCTATTTAAAAAAAAAAATTAAAAAAATTCAGTAACGAGTAACAAGAATAAAACCCAAAATTTTAAAAAAAAATAACCAATGAATGAATCAGGATATGGAACGTGTCCGCAATATCTCGCTTCTAAAGCAAAATTTTCTCTTCGAAAGAAAGTCAACATCTTCGTAAAGGGCGCAGGATGATTCTGGGGAAAAACTTCCATTTCGCTGAAAATTTAAATTAATAAAATTAAAAAATATGAAATCAACAACTTCAATTTGCATTACAGACCCGTCTTCTCCTTTGTCGGCCTTCCACAAAAGCTTAATCGGGTATAACTGCAAATCAGTCACAGAAAACTCTCGAACTTTGAAGTTAGGAGACAACATTGCACACTGTAGTGCACAACCACGTGCCACAGCCTCGTCCTGATTCAACGAGGTACACGACTCTTTTCCAAATATCTGCTGAACCAATTGCTTTACGTAGGGAATGCGCGTGGACCCGCCAATTATCTCAACTGAATAAATATCGTCTGGTTTCAACTCTAAAGAAGAAGAAAAAACAAAAACCGTTTAAGTTAATTATAGCCCCAGCACAAATTTAATCACAACTTACTCGTCTCAATCAAGAGTTTTTTGAACAAGGTTTCAATCCGCTCGAACAAATGCTGAGAAAGTGATTCCATATCAGCTCGTTTCATCTTTCCAGACACATCTTTCTCGTCTAAAAAATGATTTAGTACAGATTAATTTCAAAATCTCAACTTATTCGACATTAAAACTGACCGATGAAACACTCAATATTAATAGGCAAAACAGTGGAATTTGCACTCATTTGTTTTTTCAATTTTTCAACCTCCTGCTCTAATCGCAGAAACGCTCTTGGTTTTTTATCAGCTTCAACCTTGTACTTGGATCGAAAATCGGCATTAAAATGCATCGACAAAATTCGATCAAACTCTCGGCCACCGAGCATCGGATCCGAAACACACGCCAACATCTTTAATTTGCCCATATTAAAAGCAACAGCTGATACTTGAATCGAGGATTGGCCCATATCAACAAAAACAACCGTTCTATGTTTCTCCTCGGGAGCAGGCAAATCCTGTTTATAAATACCGTAAGCCAAAGCAGCTAAATAAAATAAAAATATTAAAAATTAAATCAATTCTTTTTCTTTAAGTTCCATATTATTTAAAATTTACAAGCAGTTGTTTCGTTCATCAAACGTAGACAATTTAATCCAGCAATCTGCGATGCATCCAAAAGGGCTCGTCGTTCAGCATCCGTGAAAAACGACGGCACCTGTCGAGTAAAAAGTGCATCGAGTAAAACAACAAATAAATTCCGTACTAAAAACAAACAAAATCAATCATTTATTGTAGAGATTTTCTCAAGTTAAGCATTAAACTGAATTCGTGCTCAACAGTCTAAAAAACCTCCTTTAATTTCAGCATTCTCGAGATCTCCAAATTCAATTTTATTAAAAATTTGAAGAGCAATGAATGCATCGTTATTTCATTTAAAAAAAAAAAATACTTACAGATATAACGCAATCGTTAACTTTGATTTTCAAAGCGGTCTCGGCAGTTTCTTTAAGTTTAGTAAACAACATCGCTGTAATCTGTTCCGGTGAAAAAAGACGATTTTCACCCAAGTATTGAACCTAGAAAACAATCAAAAACAATTAAATCATCTTAAAAATTTTCTTTTCTTCAAATCTTATCAAAAAGAAAGATATAATCAGCAAATTATTCTTTCTCATTGAAACCAAAAACAAACTCGTCAGATGTTTTCCATCAATCAATTGACCAAGAGAACCTTGATCAAAAAATTTAACTTCGAACATCGCTGCAACCCAATGCGGACTCATTCATTCTCAGTAACATCGTAGAATGGATTTAGTTTTACATCATTTATTTTACTTGTGTTAAGTTTGCACAGCCCAAAAGCAAAAAAAAAATTAAAAAAACTCAATAAAACACTGTAACTATAGTACAACTGAAGCGTGACACGTCAGTAAAATTTGAAATATTGATTCCTGCGTGTGCAAAAAAGTGCAAACAAACCAGAATTCTTTGTTATTTAATCTTCACGATTTTCATTCTTTTTCTTCATAAACAAGGCTGTGCAAACCGTTAACACGCTGTAATATCGTACCGGGATGCCAATTGTTCCATCTTTATTTTCTTTGAGGTAAGATAAATATTTCAATTCATTTTGGACGAACGGATCCCTGTACTTCCGTCCCAAAAGTCTCTTAAAACCGTAGATTGTATTTTTCATGTTTGTCACCATTTGGTTCTTTGCTGCCACTCCTAAAAAGCGGTTTTTCTCTCCAAAAGCAATGCATGATCTAAACAAGAAAAGAAAAAAAAAGAAAAAACTTGAAAAATGCTCATAAATTCATTGTACTGAGAAGAAAAATAAAAAATAAAAAAAAAAATAAATTAAAAAAAAAAAAAAAAAAAAAAAAGGTTTAGAAATTCGTTCGTTCGCACCCACATATTCATTCCTATTATGGAGAAAGAATATTAGATCATCCCAGATAACTCAAACATAGTGATCTAGAATTCCTAATTTGTCAACTACAATTTATGTAAAATCTAGTTTGTAAAACTGAATTTTTCTTATAATCTGATGGTCTTCACTCTCGACTTACGTAATAAAACCCACGTGTTCCAATACGAAAAAATTATTTTTATCATTTATAGCATTGTTATTTTATCATTTCGTGGATATTAAAAAGGAAGTAAACGTTCAAATATCAATAGCTGATGTTTATTTATGATTTGCTACTACTAACCCAAGTGCAATTTAGAAAACGATAGAAAATTCTAGAAATCACGCGGAAACAAAGACAAAAGCTCAATTTTCGTCATAGAGATCGTCTTTTAACCTCCTCAGACGTTTTGAGATTGCTGTTGGGGGTTTTTCGACGTTTTCTCCAATATTTCAGCGATGTAGTTATTGAAAAATGAGGAAAAATTTACTTACGGGGTAGCCCTTAGACTGTAATCGTTTGCAATAGTTTCAATTCCGCCGGCCCGTGCAACAGCAACGTAACACGATTCGTTTCCAAAATCTATCCCGATTACCGACATGTTATTTACAGTCGTGGATTACTTGAGAGAAATAAAAGCTACTAAAACGAAGATAGAGATTTTCGAATCGGCACAGCTCAACTCAATCCAAGTTGCGAGTCGAACGAGGGAGGAGAGAAATTTGCAGAGTAGATACACGCATTACCGGAAGTCGTGTTATAGCCCAGTCAACGATTTTGAACGTCATTTCACCCACAATTCCCCCAAAATATGCAACTACGTCTGTATCTCCAAATCATATTTACAACTTTTCATGAAATTTATTAACACTACAGTGTCAAATAAATCACGACTAGTCTCAAGTAAACAACAGGATTAATTAATTTTGAAATGTACCAAGTCTTTCTTTAACAATTTTCAACTACTTTTTCAAAAATCATCAAATTTCAGCACGAATTAATTGCTTGTTAGTGCAAACAACCGGGACAAACAACACAACATTATTGCCATTAATGTTTCTTGAATGTTGTTTATTATATCTTATGTTGATTTTTCCATTTTAAAATAAAGAACTAGATCGGTGCAGCTCTAACTTGTAAGCTGTGTCCACCATATATAAGTCTTGATATAAATAGGGAAAAGCGATCTTAAAATTTTCTGACTTCTCAGGAAGTTACATGGCGGCCCTAAGCCCTAAGCCCTAAGCTGTAATTTGCTTAACTTACCTATATTTGAATCTGGCTTGGATTAATTTAATCTAAAATGGCGTTGCTTGTATTACGCCAAGTTAGACTACAGTAGCCACTATCTCCCCTAATCTGTGCACTAGCTGCTATTTGGCGATTCAAATGGAAGGAAGGCACAGCTATTGGTGGAAACCAAAGTAATAAAAACTGTAGTTTTGCGGCAGTTGGCTTTTCTGAGCGTATTCGCATTTATTTGAGACAGTTTTAGTTATAATTATGATCTGGAGTTACAGATGTACTTCCATACTTGGCGTGCAATTATTTATGTCGTCCTGCCAGCTGTTAGCAATTTGCAGAAGTTTATTCCACAAAATACTAGAAACTTCTTTTAATTTCTATAAAAACAAACAAACAAAATTTTGGCAAAAAAAAAATCTCTGTAACAATGCATTTCAGCGCCCGAACTTTAATGTTTTTGAATTACAAAACTCAGTTAATTTCCATGGTAATAAACAATTTACTCACATCCGTCACAACCCCGCGTGTGGGCAGACTGGTTCCCCACTTGGGTCTCTTTATAGTCGAACTGATGACGATTAAATACTTGTCCGAGGTCAGTTCTGGAGTTAGACAAAGGCAAGATACAGTGACCTTTGACCCAGAAAATAGCAATTATTTGTACTTTCCTCGTATCTTACAAAATTTCCTGGTGTAAACCCCAACCAAACTATGAAATAACAAAGAAAAAAGTTATAAAAACAACATTTTCTGTATAAATAAAACTTTATTTCGTATATTTTACACGTATTACAGCACAATCAAGCTTCCTTTTTGGCTTCTATTACTAAAATTATTATTTCTAGTACACATAAAATGATACATTCCTCGCTTTAGTTGTATCACAACCCCTTCAAATGAAGCTGGAGCATTATTAAGTACAGGATTAAGTTTTTCTTTATGAGTGAATGCATGCTTTTGCTCACAAGTCAAATTAGATGCACATCTTAAAAAAAAAAACAAAAAAAAAATCCTTTATTATTCATTCCTGAATCATTTATTTGATAAAACTCACCTATAATAACCAGCTGAGGCAAAATTCAAACCTAAATCCAAACTGGACATGTTCAAATTGCCGAAAGAATTCCATTTTACCTCCAGACCGGCCCAAAAAGCACTTTTTTCAAACACACTCGGGAAATTCTGGCCCAACGATGATATCAAAACGAAATTATTTCTATCAGTACCTAAAACATTTAGTTAAATTACTGTTTCATTACTGTATCGCTAATTAATTGATGATTTATCCAATTACCAGCTGCTCCTTCACCAGCAGCACCTGTGTCTCCGTCTCCACCAGGTGCATTATTATTATGGGTATTTGATCCTGTCCATTGAATGTGAACCAAATCGGTGTTTAAAATTTCCGATTCTTTCGGCACAAAATCGTATTCCACAGCAGGATAAACTTGAACAATATTTCCTCTCTTTCCTCTAACATTTAAGTTAAATATTCGTTGATTGTACAAACTCTTCGGTCGAGGAATTAACCAAAAAGTATGTGACCGATCCTAAAAACAAAAATACAATGTGATAAATTTTTTTTTTATATAAAATACACAAAATACTTGAAACGTTCTGCCTGTTTGTTGAGTGTTAATAGCTAAACGCAGTGGAGACGACCAAATTTTTACGACAGGATTGTTATTTATCGGTGACCACACACTCGCACTCCTAATAAATCAATAAAAAACATTATTACAATGTAAATAATAGCTGTAATTGAGAGTGCTACTTGTTTTGATTAAATTTCCAGTCGGTTTTTAATGGATCGTAATCGGTTGTTGAAATATTATACCTACAAAAAATAAAAATAAATCTTTATAAGTAATAAATCGATAGTTATTGATTTCACCTGGCCCTCAAAACACATTTCTGACTTCGCTCGGACGGAAAATGAGGTAATTTCCAATTGTAATGAGGCGTGACACCTCTTATGCTGTTGCCCAGATGATTTGCTCTCGACCACGGAGCAGCAGAGCAGTCGGGTTGAGGTAATGGCACGAGACATTGTCGAGTTTTTCCATCTCCATCGTAGGGTAAACCCCACACGTATTGTTGAGAAGGATGACCCGGCACAACTTGGCTTTCACAGCTGCTCTGATCTTTAAATTCTGTTAAATAAAAATAGTTAATACAAAGGAAAAATTACAATTTGTTAGAATCGATTCGCTCACCTAATGCTTTTTCAAGGTAACTATTAAAAGCGGTCCAGAGACCGCCATTTCTTGCACAATCGTATCGATTATTCCATTTAGATCCCTCAAAACGACTGCCAGCTAAAACACATTCGTGACGAACGAGTACATTAAAGCTTTCCTTCTGCAATGTTCTAACAAACACGAAACAACAAGATTTCATTTTATCATTCCGAGTTATGGTTTTGTTATGAATCAATTCACTTGCAACGCCACGGCATGTCGGTCAAAATAACAATGTCTCTCCATGGATTCGGATGCCAATAGGGAAAATAATCCCTTTCTTCTGGACACTCGTATCCATTGCGATTACCGTTAGGATTCTGTCGTGTGACAGTAGCTGATTTTTTATCGTCATCGACATTAACATCTGCAATAAATAATCCCCTATTGCGATCACGCAAGTAGCATTTATTGTAAAAATCCCAATTTTCGTGCAATCCTCTGTCCGGTTTTACATCTCCACCTTTTCTTGCCACTGACTCTGTAACAGTTTCGATTTTTTCTGAGATAGTGTAATCCTGAACTGTCGTCGACGTACCATCTCGGAGTTGATCTAAAACATCTAATAAGTAAACAAATAAATGAATAAATAAATAAATAAATAAATAACAAATAAATAAATATAAAAACCTGTTAATTGCGTTTGATCTTGGCACATATACTGAAGAATAATATTACACACGACTTCTCTTTGACTGCCCCCACAACCATGTTGATTAGTCCACTCGACGTCTAATACGGTTTCAATGGCTGGACTACTTTGAAAATATTTCTAGAATAATCCAAAAAATCGCATAAGTTTAACGCTATTTATAGAAACGAGCATCAAATTCACCATCTGATATTGTAAATCAGCATTGCCAGCTGCTGGTTCACTTCCTACATCACCCACATTGTATCCACCCCTGTTGTTATTCTGAGAGTCGAACAATCGGTTGTTTGTTTTCCGTGTCGCCGTTTTTTCATCGACACGATTATTCGAACCTCGAGGATTGTGTAAATATATATCAGCTGAAGTCGTAGTACAAAACAGAAGCAAGATCAACGGAAAATTCATTCTGCAGATTAAAAAAAAAAGAAAAACAATTAAATTAAATTGAAAAATATAAACATCAATATTTAAAAACTCATTTTTACGTTATCAAAAATAAATTACACGTCTGGAAATTTTGTTCAATTCGATTCAAACCATTCCTTGGACTCGTATATACTCTGCAGTTAAATCCACTTAAGATTGTGTTTCTAAGAAATGCTTATTATCGTCATAATAAAATTAACACATTTCGTAAAATCTCGTGATAAAACTGTGTACACATGAGTGGCGAATGCCATGCGATACTGATGAATCATTACGTTACAGTACCAGCTGGTTGAGTAAGGCGTATGCAATCACCTGGTATTTTATCACTTCCGTAGCGGCCAACAATTAAATGAAACTGTAAATGAGAGAAGCCCTTCCAGGGCCCCGCGTTATTTGCATTGAAATAAAAACCAGGAAATAAATTGTTTTCTCGATTCTTCAAAAATAAAATAATTGTATTGAAAATCTAAACGCTTGATATTATGAATTAAAAATAGAAAGAGATTATTTTGTTGTCCGAATGGAGAAATCAAGTAATCCATTGACAATCCGAGTCCATAACACTTTTATTGTTTTCACACATTTATGGCCGCTCACAACTAATCACCAACAATGAGCAAATTGCACCGCTTTGTTGGCTTCGATCTCAAAAGAATTGAATTATAGGAATAAGTAGGTTTGCATTTTCATTTGCCAAACCGTCATCTGAAGTCATGTATCAACAGCTTGAAAGTTATGACCAAAAACCTTTGGATTTTTACAATGATGATGATGTGAGTTGACGTTGAAACCAAATTAAAAAAATTAAAAAAAATTAAGTTTCGAAATAACTTCAAAACCAATTAAAATTCAACACCTTTTTAGGTGGAACTTGAGTTCTTATTGTCCAAACCAAGTTCCTTTATTATTATTGGCAAGCCGTTCTGTGGCAAAACGACATTAGCGAAGAAATTGGCGCACGATTGGAACTGTCCTTACATTAATCGTAAACTCGCATTTTAACAACAAAACCGGACAGGAAGTTTTTTTTATTTTATATATACAGAATATGGGCCCAAACCAAGGCCGGTTAAGCTTTTTTGGGGCCCTAGAGAATATTTTTCTTCTAGGCCTTCCCAAGGGCGTAATTTATGCCAACAAGCTGAATATAATTTTTGTATTCTGGTTGGTCATTTAAAAAAAAACGGGCCCTAGACGTTTGTCTTTTTTGTCCAATGTTAAGCTCGGTGTTCTGAATCAGGAAAGAAAACTCTAAACCGTTCTTTCACTTCCCCAGCTGATGATTTAGTCAAAGATGCTATCAACTCGCAATCGGATACTGGTCAGCTCTGCAAGCAGTTTCTAGAACAAGGTCTAAAAGTAGAACAAGACTTGATTTTTAGTCTGATCAAGGAACGAATGGATCAAATTGATTTACTTAACACTGGTTAAACATGAAATATTTTTATTTTAAAAAAAGTTATAACAATTTAGTTTATTAATTAATTTGATTTAAGGATATGTCGTTGATGGATTTCCAATATTATCTGACCGTGGGATGCATATCCCTGATCAGTTAGCTCTGATGGATACCTGGAATGTGAAACCTACTGTTTTAATCCACATTAAAGTAGACAATTGAAAAAGAACTGAAATATGAAAATTTAATAATTTAATAATTTTTTTTTAGATGAGTGATGGGGATGTAATTAAAAAAAAGCAGAATTGCAAAGTAAACCCCCTGACAGGTGCCGTTTTCATTAAGGAAGAGTTAGAAGATGCTGATCCCAATGACAAGGTGTAGAAATTTGCATTTTCCATTTTTTATTAAGGACTTTTATTTAACTTGGCCGAATGTTCAACTTCCGGTTCGTCACACAGTTACTAGCGCCAACGTACTAAATGAGAATAAACTACGTCACGCCACAAAACCGATGTGCTTCCTTTTTAGCTTGTTTTTAAAAAATGGATGCCCGATCAGTTAATATTATTTAGCAGGCGTGTTTATTCAGAAACAATCATTTATTCCGTTTATCTAGTGCCAAAATAAAAGTCTTTTTGTTACATTTACTTGTTTAAAAATTTTTTTATTGATGAATTTTTATTTTTTTTGGTTAAACAGGACAAATATGACTTACCAAAAGATGATGAAGTGTTTGAGTATGTGTCTAAAGAAGACATTTTGTTGCCAGATATCGAAAGGGATGAATACGACAAAACGGACCCGCTTGCATTGGAAAACTGGATTAAATTTTCCACCCAACTCATGCATCAGTTTTCAAAGGATTTATACAGATATAATAAAAAGTTCCCACTTTTGCAAAATTATTTCGCCAACCGTGCGAAAATAATCAAACTTGAACTTAATGGAAACCTGCCACCTAAAACGATTTTCAAAGGACTCATTTCCACCCTGAAACTAATGCCAGTTGCCAGGCCACTCCACCCGGTATGCTTGTCAGATTCTCCCGATTTCAATGTTCAAGACGACGGACACCTTAGTGAAGCGATTTACTCCTTGAACAAAGTGAATTTGATTGCACCATTCTTCAGATGGAGGTTGAGTAGATGGGGTCAGGTTTGCCCAGTGGATTTAAAAAATGGCAAAATGGCGCTGGGGAAATTCTCCAATTCAGTAGTGTGAGTATTAAAGTCAGTTTCTTCATCTTCCGTTAATAAATGATTTTTCGATTTTAAATAGGTTTAGGGATAAAATTTATTTTTTAGCAAATAAAACCAATTTGAGTCAATTTTTACTGAACCCCAGACCTTATCTTCTTCCTCCAATGCCATTACATCCTTGTAAATTTATTATTTTTGGTCATTTAAAAACTGGAAAAACAAATTTGGCTTGGAAATTAGCTGCGAAATACACAGGAAGGGTAAAATGTCCTTTAATCTCTAAACATAAATTTAATTTTAAAAATTAAGATTATGACAACCAGGTGATAGATTTTGAGAAAGTGACAGCAGTGTACACCAGAGAAATTCGAGAACAATATTTGGATGAAATTTGGAATGAAAATTTAGTTGAAACCATAGCCGATATCCAGGTAATTAATTCATGTAAATCATCTGATAGAAAGTTCCATGGACGTCAGTGCCAAGCTGCAGGGTGGTGCTCTCGCAGATTCTTGGGAGTTTTGAAATAATTTCTTTTTAGAAATATGATGGCAGATTGGCAGCCAGCCATTTATTAGATTAAATGTTTTTGGTCAAAATTTGAATGTTTTTGGTCAAAATTTGAATGTTTTTGGTCAAAATTTGAATGTTTTTGGTCAAAATTTGGATTTTTTTGGTCAAAATTTAGATTTTTTTGGTCAAAATGATGTATTAGCACCACCTTTCAAAAAATCCTGCCTGCACCTACAGAACGGTCTATCAGAAACACAAAACATTTGAATTGATACTTATCCCATTTTCTTGTGAAAAAGACACGAGAATTATTAACAGCGGCTTTGAATGCTGAAGAAGAGAGAGCCAAAGAATTGCTAATCCTAACTCAAGAAATGTCTATAAAAATGCATGAGTTAGTATCTTTTTTTTTTTTTTTTTAATGTTTAGAGTTTGGGTATTAATGTGGCAATTCAACATTTCTTGCAGAGAAAGAGAAAGTTTGGTAAAATCAAAGCAGAAATCAAAATCTCGCAGCAGTAAAGAAAACTCAGAAACTTCACACAGCACTTTCCAATCCTCTGATCGTGAGACAACTCACGACATTAGTTCAGACAATTTAGCAACGACCACTTTGGAAAATCAGTATAGTCAAAGTTTGGATTCGGAAATGATTTTGCACCAAAGTAAAAATAAATTTTTTCAATAAATCCTATTTGAACTAATAACGATTTTTCTTATTAGTTGAATACAATGAAAATGAAATGAAAATCCCTCTGGTTGATGACGAACATCCTGAAGTAGTAGCTATTATAAACAATATAATGGAAGCTACTGAATCAGAAGATTTTCAAATTGAAAATTCGGCTTATATTGAGCAAATTATAAAGGAAATGGAGAATCAAAGATTAATTTTGAGTCAATATGGCCAAATTGATCTACGGCAAGTTCAAACCACAGCTAACAAAACCATCAAATTACATTGTGATTAACAACCCAAAAAGTTATTGCAACTTTTTTACTTTAGAGATGGCGGATGGGTCATTGATAACTTCCCTGCTGACGAAAAGTTATTTGAAACAGCTGTTTCAATGAATATTATACCAGCATGTGTGGTCATACTAAAGGATCCAACTGAAGATTATAAAATTGTATCCAAGAGATATGTTCGAACCAAATTCAGAAAACGAACACTGATAACAGTTGGTAAGTTCAGTCATAGGACTACACAGTTTACCCCCACTACAACCAGGGACAGACTTACGTATAAGCAAAATAAGTAGTTGCTTAGGGGGCCCCACTACACATCAGGGCCCCTGAAAAAATCCCATAAGCACCTGCTAACTCTTTGCTTCAAAGTGTTATAATGATTTTGACGTTTTTGATGTATTTAAATCGGAAATATAATATATATTTCTAACTTTGTAAGTAATTTTTTTTTTTGTTGCATATTTATCTTTACTTATTATATATAGTGTATATTTTAGATTTTGTGTGCTTAGGGGCCCCATAATACCGCAACACTAAAATTACAATGTCCAAAAACCTTGCTAGTAGCAGTATAAGCATCTTCACACTTTGTTAACTCTCGTAACAGCTTCTCACCCTTCGCCAACATTTGAAGTACAAGAACCATCTGCATCGGATGAAACTTTGAGTGAAAGCGCTCCTGATTTCGATCGTTTACTGGAAGAAGAACTAAATGTACAGAGAAGCAGAAAACAACTGAAATCTTTTAAATAAGCAATTTTTAATTTAGAAAACAGATGGAGAAGAACAAGAGACAATATCTAGTCAAACATCAACAGTTAAAGCAGAGGAAGAAAAGCTTGAAGTTAAACCACAACTGACAGAATCAGAAATTGCACTGATCAGACTCAAAGGAACTTTAAGTCAAATGGACACATTTTTTGATACCCTACCAAGTTATCTACCAGATGATGGCACTGTAAAAATATTGCATGTTCAGATCACAAACCAGAAAGACTTGGCATACACTGGTGACTCTGATGGTTCAACACCTGAAGAATACCACAACATGAGTAGATTTGATAGCAGTCAACAGTTTCATTTGATGTCTGATGTTCAATCTCAAGCAACACGCTCTGAGTTAATTGCTATTCACGATATAGCTGCAACTGTGCCTCGGATTCACAAATCACCTGAAGACATCGCTTCAGAAGTGATTAACATTTTGGAAGGTAAAACAAATGATTATCGGAATGTCGGTTAACCAATTTCGTGTAGAAATAGCTACATGCTATTAAAATTGGTCACTCAGTCTGTGTAATTTCTACTGATTATAATGTGATTTATTGTACTGTGGTTCTAGTTCTCACTGTGCACATGCAAATAAACCACCACCAACTGCTATTATAAGTTTTCTTTTTCAGGTGAATTCTATTATAAATGCAAACATGTTAATGAACTAGATAAAGAGCAACATGAAGCTGACGTGCAGCAAAATGTTGATGTTGTTGTTGAACTAAAGGTAGTGGTAGGTAGCGAAGGAAATATTTGGTTGAAAAATAAATTATATTTCTTTTAGAATGGAGAAGATGCTGCTGCAAAACTTCTGCAACCAGGAGACTCAGGTGCATATTGTCCAGTTGTTTTAAAAGAGTCACAAGTTCTGTATCCAGGAAAACTAGATCTGGAGTTAAAATTTAAAGAAAACACTTACTGGTTTTCATCAGAGGAAGCTAAAGAGGCATTTATGAAAAAGCCCTTTGATTATGTTGCTGATAAAAAACCTTTGCAGGTAAGTAACTTAATTTGGAAGAAAAAAAACAAATATTTTGAAACTGCAGGATTAAATTGAATTTTTTAATTTCAGATCCCACCGTTGAGAATTTGTTTTATTGGTCCATTTGGTTCTCAGAGAACAGAACAAGCTCGCATTCTCGCTTCAAATTTAAACATTTTCCACATCAACTTTCGAGAAAGACTTCAAGAATTATTGTTGGGTAAAGCAGGACGTAAACTTGGCTTTCCGTACCAAACAGATCAAGAACAAATCAATGCAGAAGATGAGTTGATGAAAAATGAAAGCAGACACGAGTATGTACTTTGCTTACAAATGATGCTGTAAAGATTATAATTGCATAACATTTAGGAGCATAAGATCATCCTTAGATTTCGATTCCAAAGAATCGCAACTATCCATTGTGTGGTCAGACACTGATAACTCCGAAGAGAAGAGCAAGCGATCTAAGAGATCCAATTTGGAGATATTCATAGGGGATAGTCCGCATACGTCTGCAGAGCATTCTTTTTTCTTGAAATACTGTACTGAAGAGGAGAGAAATTATAAGAAATATTTGCAGAATGATATCCCTATACATGAAGCCAGTCTAGAACAACTCGTGACTCCGTGGTGGCACCAAGAACCATACTGGTGATGGCTGAGGAAAGCTTGAGTCCGATTTATTGTTTTTCTTTCATGGTGTGTTTCTTTGTGGTTGTAGTTCTGTTGGATTTGTTTTAGATGGTTTCCCAAACAATATCCATGAAGCAGAATTCCTCATCAGTCACCGTCTAATGCCTGATTCGATAATCTTTATGATTGTAAGTGACGTTGATGTTGTTCAAACGCTGCAAAAGCTTTGTATGAAAACCTGGATCGAGAGAAGAAATACTAAACGAATTAGAAAGGAAGAGGAAAAGCGATTGGCTAAAGGATTGAAAGTAAAGCTTACAGTATACACAACAATATTCCGTGCACGGAATGACAATTTCCGTGTGTGAAGAAAAGTTTTGGATGATGTGGTACACACATTCTTGTCATGCGTGCACGGTAACATTCTAAAGCTTAGTACACGCAAAACAATATTCCGTGCACATAATGACAATTTTCCGTGTGTAACGAAAAGTACAAAGAAACATTCTTACACACAAAATTCTATTCTTTCCTGCTGTAATGGTGCACAGAAAAATGTCAAATTCTGAGTACCTAGAAGGCGTTGCATTTTTCTTATCAATTGTTATCGGCCATGATTTTTATACGACCGCATTCAACAAAATGGCCATGTTTGTTTAGTACCGTGCAAGGATTGCTTGAGCCAAACAATTCCGTGCGAGAATTGCGTGTACCAAACAATTTTCGCGCATGGAAAGATACAGACAGACACATAGGCGGTAACATTCCTGAACAATCAGGTTGAAGGAATATTTGGCGCCAGAATTGTTGTGTGTACTAAGCTTAAAAAGCAATACTGTGGCGTAGCAAGAAGTCAATGGGCCCGTGTGCAAGTTGGGTTGACGGGCCTTTTAGCAGAGCTAGTATTTTCGGTACTTAGCGAGCTATATACTCCAGGGCCCGTGACAAACCGCACGCATTGTACTCCCGTTTGCTACGCCATTGAATTAATAAAAAATGGTAGAAACGAGTGACCAAGTTGCTTCATTACTGAAGGAGAATGAAATTGCTCAAAGACGACAGCAGCTAGAACATGAAGTTAGCAAGAGAAAATCGACAATTGACAAGATGCTGAACGAAATCGAAGTGGAATTTTCTGAAAAAGAAGATGATCAGACAACGGAAATAAACATCGATGAAATATTAGCCGAAGAGTTTCCGGTGCAGTAAATTAATTTTTCTTCTTTGTTAATGTTGATTTTCTGAATGATTAGGACGCCGACAAAGACCATGTAGAAGAGGAGGAAGAAACTATGGAAGAAGCCGAGGCCCGATATAACGGTCGGTTATTGGAAATGTTGCAAAAATACGAAGAGACGAGCAACATGGTCAAAGAAACATTTCAACAATCTCAAATTCCTTGTCCCTCATTGGATGGTCGAAAAAGAGCAGACCGAATGGCTCAGGATCTGCGAGCATCACTCGCTCAGTTTGTTGAAAGAAGAGAAAATTTGTTGGAGAAAACATATCCTATTACATTAAGTTTGGCTGAAAAATTAATCCAAACTGGTTACAAAACACGGTCCAACTTTGGACATTGGTGTCCTATCAAGGTAGGCACATGTGTATTCTTCCAATACACAATAATAATAAAAAATATTTATTTCAGGTGTATGAGGGTGCCGTGATCCCAAGTCTATATACCAACGAAAATGAACCACAACCAGTTGTTCACAGAAATCATGTTTATTATTTATCATCTAAGTCTGCCAAAGAGAAATTTATGGAAGAACCCATGAAATATATCTGCCAACAAATGCCCCAACCAATTGTGCCAATAAACCTTGCAGTTGTTGGAACACCTTGTTCAGGAAAATCAACACGTTATAAACAATCACAATCAATACCACATTTCTGCTCCCTTTTCAACGTTTTCTATTATTGTTTATAGTAATCACGAGATTTGCCAAAGAATATAATTTGATACGATTGACGGCAAAACAAACACTGAAATTTGTCCTACAGAAATTACCAAATACCACACTCAGTGACTATATCAAAGAGTTTCTAGACAGAGGTGAGATGGTTCCACATGAATTGACTGCTGCAGCTGTTGATGAGGTTATGATGCATCCACTCTGTCAACAACAAGGGTAGTTTTAGATTCTCTAACACTAACAACCCTTACAGTATTTTACGAGGATTTGGTCGGTAGCACGGCTTCTTCTGGAAGCTACAAAACTAGGGGTAGACCTTCCAAGTGCAATAATATCTGCTCAGAAATGGCTTAAATAATACACTACAACTAAGTTTTTATCATTTTAGGTCCTCAAAAGTGGTGAGGTAGGCTTATAAACTAGGGTTTGACCGATACCAAAATTTTCCGATATTGTGCCCCTAAATAACGACCGATACCAATATTTTGGCAAATATCGGCCATTGACCCTATTATAAACGGATCAATAAAATTACTAGCGTTATTAGTGTTGTATGACCAAGCCATGACCAAAAAGCATAAAAGTGAACAAAATGTAGCACTTCAGCACTAGCGACAGGCAGAAGAAGCCGCGCTTCGGTAGTCCATCCTTTTTAAAGACTTTTATTTAACTTGACTAAACGTTCCAACTTCCGGTTGCATCACACCGTTACTAGCACCAATACACTAAAATCGATGTGCCTCCCTTTAGCTTTTTTAAAAAAAAATTTGATTATTTAGCATGCTTGTTCATTCAAATACAATCATTTATTCCCTTTATTTCGTGCCAAAATAAAAGTCTTACACAAAAAATGTAGTTTTTTATATTTACCTGTTCTAAAATTTACCAAACTTTGAATGTATCTATTAATACAGAGTTATACTAGATGGAATACCTAATTCCTTAGAATTGGCTGAGTGTTTAGCAGAAAGAAATATTATTCCATTTTGTGTATTTGAGCTCAGACTGCCTTTTAAAGAAGTTGCAACAAGAGTTTCCAGACTTGAATCACAACTTACTGACAAGTAGGTTTGTTTATTATACTTTCTCAGCATTTAATTTTATTTTTTTGAATCACTAGTGTTTTGAAAACCTCACGCCAAATGTTGAAATTGCAATACCAGACGTGCATTGAGGAATTGAAACAATTACAAGACTATTATGAAAACAAACATCACAACTGGACGAGTTTGGATGCCCATAGATCACAATGGTGGCTTTGGACTCACTCTTCTGAAAAATTCTTGCAGATTGCCAAAAGCGTACAAAACTATATTGTAGCTACTCAAAAATGTGACGCTGCAGAGTTAGGCAATATGAATTTAACTGCAGATGAATTTAAAGCTGGCTTGGGACTATTTAGATACTATTGCCCAGTTAGCTTAACAATGGATGGTGAATTAATAGACTGTTCCCACATTAAAGATCACAAATTCTGCGCCGAGTATAATGTAACCACATAGCACACACTGCACTTCACTTTACCGCTTTACCAGCGAAAGCGCTAAAGTGAAATGATTTTGTTTGAGTAAATAATTTAAAACTTCTCTTACATTTTTCAAGGGCAAGTACTATGCAATGTGTTGCAGTGACCATTTGAAAATGTTCCTAAATAATCCTGAAATGTTTCTGCCGCCACGATCCAACCGTTTACCGCCAAAATCCACCGACGCTCCCGAACTCTTAACTGTGGAAAAAAGTTCTAAGTTTTCAAAAAACCAAATTGAATTTGGAGGATTCTGTCCAGTTACTTACATGCAGGGCCTCAAAACGTAGGTATCCGCCACCGAACTAACCAGACAAACGTTTTTAATTTCCAATCTGATTGCTAGATTTGAATCCCTGGTGAAAGGCAATGTCACGTTTGGTGTTGTATACAATTCAAAGATCTATTTCATGGCGTCTGAGGAGAAAAGAAGAGAATTTATGAAGTAAATAATATATCATACGAAAAATATAACAAAACAATACTTGAAAAAAAGTTTTTGGTTTGGTTATCAAGGAGACCAGATCTTTATGTTCATTTGAAGTTGCCAATCAAAGTGCCACCAGATCCGCAACCTGTGGATTTTGTGGGTTTACCTATTATAGGTTATTTAGAGCAAACTGTAGCTGATGCACTATTGAAGACATTAACAGCTGTTTCAGCAAAGAAGCCAAAATATCCCTTTCTAGATCTTTCAAGATCAGCAGCATTGTTTATTGCTTACCATTTAAAAGGTGTAATATTTTTTTTTTCTATTTTTTTTTTTTTTTTTTAATAATGTTTAATTATTTTTGGTTTATTTTTAGCCTATAATCCCAATAATTCACTTTATGTAAGGAAGAAATATGCAAACAAATTAAAGGAGTTCGAAAAGAATTGCCAGACGTTGCAGTACGTTGTTAAAAATATGACTTTGATGCCCTTCAAACCATCATTAAGACCACTGGATTTTGATAAAAATCTTGAGCGTTTATTTCAACTTCGACCAGTAGCTGAATGGTTTAGCAGAATGCCAAAAATCCCAAAAGCTGGTATAAATTATCAAACTATGTAAACAAACATGAATAAAAACAATCTGTTGCGGACTTTTCATTTATCAATAATCTCAGGTTCAGTTTTGCATCTAAAAAAAAAAACCCAAAAAAAATGCATTTTTGCACATCATAGCAAACAAATTGTATTGAAATAAATAAATACAGTAAAACGCTGATTTTCGGAATGTCGGTTAAGTTAACGACTTGGTTACACAAACGGGGGTGGTGATTTATTAACATGTAAACGCAAAGAAAACCTCGCAAATAAAATTTCTGTTGCCAAATTGCCAATATGCAATTTCTTAAGTGTGAATTGTTGGAACCGGATAAACAATACAAACCTGATAAATAAAATCCAAGATGACTGCCCGTTTGAGCAAGCATAGAAGCAAGAAAAAAATTAGCAAATCCACATTATTTATATTCTATGTGATCCTCTACTTCGATAAATTCAAAATAAGAGTGTGCAATTCGTGCATAGTCAGAAGAATTCGTAAATTCGTCGACCGAATTCGCGACAACATCCACTGGCACTTGAGGCACCCGGATCTTTACTTCGAAGACAAGTGGGAAACCAATGAATTTTACCCATTTACTGAGGACAAATTCAATCAATTCATCATCAAAGTGAGAGACAGATGGTAACTAGCAAGCAATTTAAAAATAAAATTCAAACTTTAATTATTTTTTTAAAGGTTTTATCCAGTGACAGTTGTGTTTTTGGTTGCAACTATTTTTGGAATCGTCAGAGCGTATTCCGCCAAAGCAGTCAACGATATCTTAATTCATTTGATAATTCTTGTAACTGGAATTACTTCTCTCATACTATGGAAAAAGCAATTTCTGATTATTGATCAAGGTGCGGAAGAATATGTCATCATTTGGTACAATTCAATCCTATTTACGCAACCTATTCACAATATCTATTTGCGAATGCATGAAATCAGACAATCCCCTGCTGATCCATCATATTACCAATTAGTAATCCAAGCGTAAGAACTTAATTTAATTTGAATTTTCAAAACTAAAAACAAATTGAGTTTTTCCAAAATTTATGTTAGAACCAAATTGCCCGCTGTGTCCATCACGCGGTTATCAACAGACGAGGAAAGGATAAGACGAATTGGACACATTCTATCAGAAAAAATTAATATTAATTTTTTTGAATTCGAGGATCTCTCGCACAATCACGTGATAAGACACTGGCCAATTCTTCAACCAGATGATGAAACAAACATCTCACCACCTCCAAAAACAGGTCAAAAATATGTATCATTAATAAACCTTACCAACATTTCCGCAAAAAAAACGCAATTTTGTTTAAAGTTAAAGTTAAAATCTAAAAACGTGTTGACTATTTTCTTAAAACTTCAGATTTCTTCCAAATCAAATCCATGCGAGCATTTTTCCACGCCGGGTCTGGATTAGCCATAAAATCGTTTTACGAATTTGAAAGAATGATTACTGGTGGTCAGCTTTCTAAAAAAGAAAGCGAACAAATGTCGTTCAGTTCATTAGCAACGGCCAAATCGTCCGGCAAAGAGAGGTATGAAAAATTTTCCCAGCAATTTAAAAAAACATATATTTTCTCAATCTGTTTAAAAACGCAGTACCAGCGAAAAGAACTTTTCATGGAAGAAAAAACCCCTGAGTTTCTTCAAGAAAATTTTTCCAACATCCCACAAAACCAACGTGCCAGTAATGGCCGAATATAGCACCGAATCGACTTTAGATCGACCGGGCACGTCGTATTGCTCGCCAAACGCCCACCAACGTTTTTCCGACGGCACGGCGCCATCTTTAACTAAACGCAGCGCTCACAAATCGTCATCCAATTCGGATGCGTACAACCAACGACAATTCCTTCGCGAATTACATCGGAAAATCCAATCGGCTCAGGCCGAATCGAGCGACGAATCCAATTCCTTGAGTTCTCTGAGCGAAGTTTCAATTCCCCCCGAATCGAGTGAAACCGAAAGCGACAACGAAAGAACTCTAGAACACAAGGTTTGAACTGCTAAAATTGGAAAATTAAAAAATAATTTAATTGTGCCAAATAATCAAAGCAACAACATTGTAAACAATTTTATCTTTAAGTGTATTTGCATTTTGAAAAATCCATTTCCGGATGTTGTTTCATAAACTTCTCCAAAATATCCTTCTTCTTTTGATCTTCAGACGTAGGTAGCCCGAGTTCCCGTTGTCGCTGGTCGTACATCATCTTCTCGACCATGCCGCGCGTTTCGCCGTCCAAATCGGACAGTTTCGACGGTTCGGGATTCACCTTTCTCGTGTTAATCTCGGGATCAGTCACGATCAACTTCGTCCACCATTCAATTTTGTTAACTTTTTCCATAGTAATGGCGACGCTTCTATTATCATCGATCACCCAGCAACTCTCTTCGACCTTAATTTTATTATACAATTCCCCATCTATAATGGGCGGGTGGCCCTTAAGAGCTACTTTTAAATGCTAAAATAAAAAATAAAATAAATTAATTTGAATTTATTAAAATATATATATATTTTTTTACCTTTTGGTGGAATTCAACAATAACATCCCTACTTTTAATGTGGAAATTCACATTAATTGGAATTTTTACTTCAATTTCAATCAAACTCTGCGTCCATTTATAATCTGGTAAGTCGCATCCATTACCCGAATTTGGCTTCAGTTTGCCCTTGTCTTTTGAATCTTCCTCATCATCGTCATCATTGCTCTTTATAAAAAAAATAAAAAAATTATTATATTACCTACACCGATTCTTGTTTAAAAATATTACTTTTTCTTCTCCATTTGCTTCTGCAGCGTCGTCACCAGCCCCCGCGATAGATTCGCTGCGGTTTTTCTCACTTTCCAACTGAGCTTTCAGTTTAGCAGCTTCTTCGTCCGTTAATTCTTTAATGGTTGGCTGTGGTTCCACTACTTCGGTTTTCTTTTTATTTAGTTTTTCTTTTCGTTTAGCCTCAAGTTTCTCATTTTCTTTCCTTTTCTTATCTTGGACGTCGATTGCCATGCTTTTGTATTTGTTAAACTTCTCCATGGTCAGCTAGAAATATTATTTAGACATTTACATTTTATTTCATTCGAATTCCGGTTGACGGGCAGACTGACCTTCTCTGCGGCACGATCACCACCACCGGTGTAAAAATCGGTCTTTCGCGCCAAGAAATTAAAGATCGTATCTAACACCTAGAAATTTAAAAAAAAAAACAATCTATTGAATCGACAAATTATTTGATTTTCCCAATCGGTATGTGAACGTAATTAAAATGTCAACTTTCTTTAGAACACGGCATCATGTCAGTAAATTCTTTTTCGAGTTAAATTCGTTTATCAAACCAACGCCGGTGTTTAAACTCGATGTAAAAAGATTTACAAAAAAAGAAATTTATATTTTTTAAGACACTCACATCTTGCACTCCTCCTTCATGTTCTTGTGCCATTGCTAAAAGCATGCCGTCAAATCGATCCGCTTCACCTTTGTCCGCCATCTTTGATACAAATAAAACTAAACCCACCTCGCACAAACTCGTATACTGGAATATCCGGGCAACTCGACTTGGCCTGTGCCTGATTGGCTCGAATACAAAGACTGTGTCAGTGCGTTAACGCAACAGTCTAGTTATCTGCCGGTAGCGGGCACGGATAGGGGATTTAAATTCAAATTTAAAAATTTAAAACGTTCGTGATTTTATCCAAATGCAATATAATTTGTAAAAAAAAAAAAAAAAAAAAAAACAAAGAAAAAATTCATTATGCTCCAAAATTAAAAGCAGCAACTATCAAATTATTTAAATTCACGGTGGAAATGATAAGGAACGGTCCTATCCCTAGCTTCGCTGTATAACACAAGTCGTTGAGATCAGTTTTTCCCCTAACTACAGCATAGACGAATCATTTTCAAAAATACGAAACTGTTAGTTTTGAACAATTTTATTACAACACAACCATTTTTCTGGAATTATTGATCCTAAACAAGTTAATATTTTTTCGTCTTCTTCCGAACAAGGAATATGCACTGATGTATCTGTTCTTTGAGGCATTGGTTTGAATGTGGTCGGTGGCTACAATTATCAAAAATAAATTAAAACAAACAGTAAAAATCACGCTGCATTTATTATTATTTTTTAAACATACCAAAAGCTCTAATTCATCGTTTTTGTTAATGAGATAGTAAATTTGATGACTCCATTGCCATTTTCGAAATACGTCTGACAACCTCGTATTTTTTAAGAAAACAATGTGATCTCGCATATAATCGTTTGAAACAAAAAATGTGCGAGGTCCACTAGCGAGCGTTGCGTACAGTAAAAATGTGTCATCCTTGCTCCTAAAACAGCAAACATTTAATCAAAATCATTATGATTTATCATCCCCAGCAATCAACTTACAAATGTTCAGTGAGAAAACAGTGACTGAGCTGTTTTATGGTAGCAAGGGCCCCTCTTGGCCATTCGTTCATTTGATGTTTCCCTAAAACCAAAATGTTCTTATAATTTTTAGCAAGATGCTTAAGCACACGGATGAGCTACAAAAAGAAAAATGAATGAAATTTCCATTGCATCATCATATTACGGTGAGATTATATTACTTGTTGTGATAATGCATTTCTAGAAGGACTCGGAATATTATTGTACGCTACATTGAGTCCATCGACAACCACATCATACGGACCAGTCGTCTTGACGAAATTCTCAAACGACCTTAATTCGATTGAATTTGTTTTCAAAAATAAATCTCTTCCTTTAATGACGGAA
>JAQFXT010000733.1:0-27117 GCA_034683725.1 Strigamia crassipes | reverse complement strand
TGGATTTTTGGATGGAAAAAATTGGATTTTTGGATGGAAAAAATTGGATTTTTGGATGGAAAAAATTGGATTTTTGGATGGAAAAAATTGGATTTTTGGGTGGTAAATAATTGGATTTTTTGATGGCAAAAATGGATTTTTTGATGCAAAAATTAGATTTTTTTGATGGCAAAAATTGGATTTTTGGATGAACAAAACTGATTTTTTGGAGTAGAAATTTGAATTTATTGGATTTTTGGATGAAAAAAATTGGGTTTGTGGATGAAAAATTGGATTTTGGATGGTTAAAATTGGATTTTGGATGGTTAAAATTAAATTTTTGGATGGTTAAAATTAAATTTTTGGTTAAAAAAAATTTGGATTTTTGGATAAAAAAAATTTTGATTTTTGGATAAAAAAAAGTGGATTTTTGTATAAAAAAATTTGGATTTTTGGATAAACAAATTTGGATTTTTGGGATAAAAAATTTAGATTTTTGGTTTATTGACAAAAAATTGATATTTTGTTAAGATATGATGCAAAATATAAATTATATTAATAGCAATACATGTTGTTAACATGAGGGGTCAACAACTACACCCTTTTCGTAAGACTCTCTTTTCCGGAAGCAGGGGAAGAAGTCGTGGCAGTTTCTCTCGAAATGGTAATGGTGTGGTATAATTATTTTTCTTTCTTTCCGACTTGTCCTCCAACTGGTCGTTGGCTTTATGTTACGAGACTTGGTCTCTGATCACCACCGATTCTTGGGTTCTTTCCGCCTTTGGAGGCATTAAATTAGATTTTGTGAACTTTCCAGTTCAGTCCTCTTTACAAACTCCGATTTTTTGTAGGGATTTTGGATGAAAACAATTGGGATTTTTGGATGAAAACAATTGGGATTTTTGGATGAAAACAATTGGGATTTTTGGATGAAAACAATTGGGATTTTTGGTTGAAAACAATTGGGATTTTTGGATGAAAACAATTGGGATTATTAGATTGTAAAAATGGGATTTTGGATGAACAAAATTGATTTTTTTTACAGAAAAAAATGTATATTTTTAAATTCGGTACTACTACTAACACAACTTACCACTACAGATAATATCAAAAATCTTCAAACTGCATTTTTCTAATCGATTTGACAACTAGACATTTCCGTTCTAGTGGCTGAAATTGTTGATCTTTAAGATAAGATTAATAAAATTTTAAATTCAATGGGTTTCTTCAAAATGTGGATTTTTTAAAATCTTTCGGTGACTTTCGAGACGCCATATCTAAAACAAACCCACAAAAAGTTTGTTTCTCCCTAGAGGAATTTTGATCCTGCGATTATTTTCAGTTGAATGGTTTGTTTAGACCATTCGAGATCCTTTTATACCTAAATGCAGAGGACGGGTGTGTGGATGACCATAAGACCTGCCTATGCTTTAACCCTTAGTCTATCCTTAGGGATTAAAGTTGTGTTCGGATTGGATTGGACCGGATTGATGCAAATTTGTATCTGATCCGAATATTGAATGGATGGGAATCGGACAATCTGATCTGAACCGACTGCTCGATCCGTTTATATCCGTTCCGACCGCTCGATCCGTTTATATCCGTTCCGACCGCTCGATCCGTTTATATCCAATCTGACCGCTCGATCCGTTTATATCCGATTCGATCACTTGATTTCGGATCGGATTTCGGATACAAAAATACATACAGACACGAGATACATCAGCGATTTCAAATAAGATTTGGGCTCGTATTTTCGGAAATACGGTATTAGTGATAGCGTTTTGAATGTCATTGGAAAAAGTTAAAACATTGAGAACGGGATTGATTATTTAGAGATCTATCCTCATTCATGAAACACACTGTGTAATTGGATAAAGCTTTAACTTTGAATGTGACTGCTATTTAATTTGGATTAGGAGTTTACTGCAACAGTTTGATGGCTGCATTGTGGTTTTGACAGCAATGGATATTACATAAACCAGCAGCCATTATGTATCACCTAAATGTGGACCTTGTCACATCCGGACTGAAGAGCAGCCAAGTTGATATCCAATAGTCAAATTAAATCCACCAAAAACTTTGTTTCTAAATTGGTTAAAGAATTTGTTAAGGTTGCTCTGAATTGATATATACTAATTTTTATGTTTACTTTTGGAATAGTTGTATTATTATACTTTGGTTAATTTGTGACTGTCTTGCGGAACAACACCCACTGACAGGGAGCGTTGCTGGCCGGAAGTGGTCAACTGACCACTGGTCACACGGTGGAAATGGAAGCGCCTTCTACGGGGTCTCTTCGCAACTGGCAATGTGGTAAGGTTTTTTTGCCAACCATGTCCTTCTTGCAGAAGCAAGACGTGGCCCGAGACGGTCAGAGAAGTTGGGTAACGCCTGGCGCACAAATGGTGACAGTCTTTGGCGCCCACGCGGTTCTTGCTAGCCACGTGGTTGTTGATTGACATAGGTTAGGGCATAGCAACATGTCCTGTGTTGGAAGGTACTGTCTGGAACCAATCTCTTGACAACTACTTTGAATAAAAGGCCATAAACCAATAAAACAAACAAGTTCAAGTCAGTTCTTTTCCATTTGTGATCAGCATCCAGCACTGCTTGGCATTCCCCATACCAGCAATATCCGAGTGCCTCATCACAAATAATTACTGTTTATTGATTAAGATGTTTCATTTTCTTGTAATCCTGGATATCTTTTTTAGCTGTACCAGTAACGTTTGTGTGTGCTGACAAGGATTTTTCAGTTTGATTTTGACATCATCACAAACGGGTGCTGAACATGCTCTCCATCCACCGGATTCTGCGTGCAATCAACTAAATCATTCAAGCAATGCAATGAGTTGTTTTAATTAAAGGTGCTGCGAAGCATCCATAACATATTGTTTATACAATTTAATCAGCATGTTGAATGGTTTTATTGCACGGGGATCAAGATAACTGCCTATTATTAGTGTTGACAGAAATTTTCTTCTGGCTTACGAGGCAGCAAATTAAACGTGTGATCTTGCATGAGATGTGCTCATAGCACTTAGTTGTTTGCACAGCGGGATCCGATTAAATGGAGTTGCACATTGAGTTTTCTAGGAACGTGTTAAGGAAATTTGGACTGTGCCTTTTGCAAAAATGTTGACTTGGTGTTTTGAAGAAGATGGATGGATGACTCAACACGTTGTGACTTCAGCACCACTTTAGTAAAGCAGCAACAGCAAGCGTTAATTGTTGAACCGTTAACTGCAACGCGTCAACGACAAACACGACGAGAAGGGAAAAAACCAGCGGTTGAAACTCCGCGAACTGCAAGGCGAATGTTGCTAATTCGACCGCTGGGCATAGCAACACAACCTAGCTCTCCAATATAGTCTTGATGATTCTGGTGTGAATCCATCCTAAGAAATGAATAAGCATCTTGGGTGCTACTTATGAAGATAACCTTTAAAGATGCTTGCCGATGACTAAATCTAGTGCAGCTGCAACTGTTCAGACAAAGGAGGAACCATCTTTATGACCACAGTCCAGTGTTTCTCAACCTCTTTCATGTGTGACTCAATTAAGAAAATTAGTTTTTGTGGTGGCATCACATGACTACGTCAACAAGTTTCACTTTTACTCTGTGATTTTACCAGTAAGCACAAGTTAGATGAAGATTGTAGTGTATTTTATATCACCTAGTGGTAAATTGTAACATTACTTATATATTAAAGTATGTAAATAATGTACATAACCCTCCCTTGGTGAGGGTTATGTAAACTAGAATGTAAGAGGTAAACAGCCACTCATGTATTGTCCGCCATCGCAGCTGCATCATTAAACCACCATTACCAATTTAAGTATAGTTTATTTGTGTAACGATACAACTATACAACAAAGATATCTGCATCAGGTACCTTGATGCGAGAATAAACCACTAGCTTCAAAAATGTTTTCTGGTGCTTTGACTACCAATGAGAACTGTGTAACAAAACGATTCGTGCAGACCTAATTATTTGACAATTATTCGGCGAGCTCGGTATATTACTACTGATAATCTGTGCAAACGTAAATCCAACAAATGCATGATTTTTACAAATAACAAGTAAATGGCATTATTCAGTCGTGCGCAATAAAAAAATTTAGATTTTTGTGTTTTCGTGTGCGAAAAAATTGTATTTGGTGTTTCAATTTGGCATCAAGATACTTGGCGCACATTGTAGACAGTTCAATTTATCTGTACTGTAGTCTACTTGTTAGGTTTTAGTCTATTTGTTGGGCTTAGGGATTTGTGAATAGTTTTGTTATGTTATAAATTACAATTTCATTTGATGGATTGTATATGAATAGAATATTAGTTTGAGCTTTTTCAATTCATTTTGAAATAAATATTTATTACTAGAATTACAAGGCAAATTGAAGCATAATTTTTCTTACTGTTTTTTTTTTTTTTGCTTAAAGCAGGATTGCAATAAGCAGGTGAACATTCGCATTGTGTTTTGGATTTGGTTTGAATGCTGAATACTTTATAAACAGTGTTCATAAGAAATGCATTTCCTGTGTCTAGTTCGTGAAAAATTCATGGCTGACTGCAAAGAAACCACACGTTTTGTACGAGGGGAAAATGTTATTGGTTTTTTTTTTTTTTCTTTTTTTTTTAAATTTTCGTTACTCTTTTTAATTCTGATTTTAATTTCTTTTAAATGTAAACAACTTTTCTGTTTGTAAATAAATTATAAGAAATATATATTTTTTAAATTATGATTGAAGGCTAACGAACATAGTGTTCGTTCATTTATTCGACGGTTCATTTATTCAACAGTTTATTTATTCGCCAGGAATGTACTGTATTTTGGTCATTGGGTTTTGTTTAGGTTAGTTTAGGTTAGATAAATAAAACACGTTTCGCCTCATGTAATCCACACATCAACTCTCCACAAGCAAGAAGCTGCCGGTCCGCAAGCAAGAAGCTGCCGGTCCGCAAGCAAGAAGCTGCCGGTCCGCAAGCAAAAAGCTGCCGGTCCGCAAGCAAGAAGCTGCCGGTCTGCCACTTTACTGTTGAAACGCAAAGATTATATACCGTATTACCTCGCTTTAAGCCACATGCCGGTACAAGTGGGATTACCAGCTTTTAATATTTTCAGATGAAAATCTTATACTGGCATGCCGGTCCTTAACTGTCACGTCCGTGCATGATTAGTTTTAGATTTATTATTATGCTTGGGCATAAAGCAGATTGTTAATTGCTACAATGAATAAATCGATACATATGTAAGTTGCCTGGCGACGATTGCTAGGCGACAACCTTTTCCTCAAAAAGTATCGGCAGCTACTTGCTTGTGGGCCAGCATTGGTCTTTGGAACACCACTTTGAGAAGTGTTGTCTTATTCATTGCATTGGTGCATGTTGACTTATAGAAAAGGAAGAAAAGAAGTTGTTTTTCTTTTTAATCTTCAAGTTACCAAGAGGTAACATCAAAGCAGATATCAACAGACACTTCTAGAAAAAATCATGGTTTTTACGTTCCGCCTTCAAAATTTCTTATTGAACGAACGACATAAAGATATACACTATCATGAAGTTCCTGCATTGAAAGACCTCTACGTTATTTCCATTGTGATTCATGCAGTTTGGACCATCATCCGATTACAATTCTTGGGTTTATTCCTTCTGCACACATTGCTGGCAGAGACAAACAGACAAAGTAACTTCGGAACTTCTATCATTAATTAACGCTTGAATGCGCAAAACTTTGCTGTATCTTGTTTAAACTTTAATTTCTTAAACATTTATGCATCCAAAGGGATTTCAACATGTGTTTCTGGAGCAAATACATGACTCACCAACTAAATGTTTATCTTTTCCTTTATTTTAAATTCACGTAAAACTTTTTCTCACTGCTTGTTTCAAACGAATTCTAATCAAATAACTTGAAATGACAGTGAATATAGACTCCAGCCTGCTGGTGAAGTAAGATGGAGGGGGGGGGGAGAAGTAAAGTAGTGATGAAGTTACAAGTCTGCACAGCTTTCACCTCATGACCCTCAACTAGGACCAATTTAGAGCAAAGCCATTTTGAGCTAATAAAATGGCACAAAGGGATGGATATGTGGCTGGATGCTGAGCAAAGAAATCAACACCTCCCAATCCAAGACTTGTTTTGTAATTTAAGGAGCTGCAACCAATTTGGGGTGAATAGCCATAAATGGGCTACTTGTTATTCATCAAATTAGAGGGATGCCACTTAAATGACCCAATGTGCTGATGAATTGGCAACTTGGTTAAGTGAAACCAATCTGCTTTTTGGCTGCTGGTTTTCTTTGATTAGGGTTGGCAAGGCTTAAAAGCGTGTTGCATGGAAATTGGTAGGTCTTTAAGGGGTTGGTTAATAGGTAAAAGAAATAAATAGGAAAGGTAATTGATCAGTTGGGTTTGGTTGAATGGTGGAGTGACAGTGCAGTTTGTTTGGGAAAGCCGGTCTCTTCGTGGCAGCATTAGACTTCGCTAACAACGGTTTTGGTAATGTTGGCAGATGGTAGGTTGAAGTGTGATAAACATGTCATTCTGACACCAAACAAGCAGTTTGTATGAATAAAATATGAATATTGATTGAATAAATATGAATTTGTAGGGGCATTGCTTAAACTCCGTTTAACGATCAATATAGCTTGTGTTTGTATCCACAAAAGGCAATGTGACAATACAGTAGATGCATTCAATTCTGGAAGGATGATTGGTTCATTCTCCTTAAATTAAATGTCTTAAAGGAGGTGACAGTGACGTGTACGGTTGTTTCTTTTTGGCTAAACTTTAGATCAGCGGTCGTTTTCGATAATGACGAAAATTGGTTTACAGGTAGAACCCAACCAACTGAGTCGAATGATACCAGTCTTAACTTCTGGAAATTGGAGATGAGATCTACTTGGGCTACTATGAAGGGTCTAAATATCATAAAAACTGAGAGTCAAGGGCATCTGATATCGGGGACGCGTAATAAGCGCGAAAAGAATAAGCGCGAATGCTTGACATTGTTAGGATTAAGTGCGAAAACGAAATGATGAAGTTGACACAACAAGAATAAGCGCGAAAATGGAATTTTGCACTTAACACAGTAGGAATAAGCGCGAAAAGCACGTTTTCGTGCTTAATCCATTCGCGCTTGGTCCTACGCCCCCTGATATCATTAGCCCAGAGTGCCTAAATTTATTAAAATGGCCCATGGTAAAAAAAAATCCACACATGCAAAAAAGCATAGATTCTGTTTACATACTGTTCATCTTGTCTACAAGTGGTTTGTGAGTGCTAGGAACAGCTTGCCATGCTGACCATCTGTTTTCATTAGAACACAGAACTAAAGCAGCATTGGATCTGGTCAGTACTTTGATGGGTGACCTGTTGGAAATGTCAGTTATTTCTCATTCTTTTCTGATCAAGATACTGTTCTCATGGCAAGGTTATATCTGCCAACCCGCCTCTAATTGAGTTTTCTGTGGTTTTTTCCTAGTTTTTAGTGCAAATGCAAGAAACTAGTCTCTCAGATCACAGCTTGCATAGCCTAAATCTCCAGACAAGCTAAGTGTCACACTAGCTTTCGAAACTGAACAATACATAACAGGTTTCTGGTGTTGACAATTCTTTATGAAAATTGACTGCTTTATAAGTCTTGGTAATTGAGCCGTCTGTCTTTTGCAATCAGCCCAAGTGGCTTATCTTGCATGGTTTTGTGCAGCCATATTTGTTTCCTATCGCTGGACCGGCAATGGAAGAAAGGAATCTTAGCGGCAAACGACCAAAGAAAATCCTATAAAATTGTCTGACCCCGGGGCAATCTTAGCTAACACGATGTCACAATGAAATTTACAACAGGAACAATGGGCCATTGAGAAAGAGAAAGTAGGATTGTTTTTTTTTTTCTTTTTTTTTTTGGCACGACATAAAATGTTGACCGACGAAAGTGGATTAGTAGGTGAGACACTGAACAATTGCCATTTGCCAGTATTGGTTGTTGTGGGAATTTATTACTGTTTTCTAGGGCAGATGAAGTGAACTGTGACCCTTGTATGTTGATGGTTTTGGGTCATTTCTTATTTAAGGAATTTGTCTTGGCCGAAAGATATATGTCGATTTTTCTTGCGGTCGCGTATAATTGCACTTTGCTCACACATACTTATTTATTTATGGTAATAATACATGAAAAGATAAGGTAATGGAAACTGGAGGTTATTCTTGCTTTTCAAAGTTTTGAGATGAAGTGTTTGGTGAGAGGCATTTCACTCTCCACTGAATAGATTTGTGGTTTTTGGTTTCTTTTCTGATTCCAGCTTCTTTGTAACCGACTTGGGAATTGATGATAAGAAAAAGGAAGGCAGCAGTAACTGATTGGAGTGAAGACATGGGCAATACTGATTGAAGTGAAGACATGAGCAGCTGTGACTTGATTTAAAAGAAAATAGATTTAATGTATTTTTAAGGAAATCAATTGACAGTGCAATGAATGCATTTCAGAAGGTTAAATAGACTATTCATAAGTCCACGATTATATCGGCCAATGAATGGTATGGTTGAGGGGATATAGGGATAGGTGATCGCTAGGAATTCCACTTGTTTTAACTGGGTTTTCTGTGGTTTTCCCAGTTGTGACAGTTTGACTCCGACACCAGATGACGCACTCGCGCCTAGTGATGTCTAAAGCTATCAACAAGACATAAAAACACACGTTTTATATACCAAGTTGAACAGAACAATGCACCTTGGTAAAGTCGCTAACACACCTATTCAGGATTAGCCACAAGCGTGTCCTGTGTATCCCTTTCCGGTTAACCCCCACTGTGCAAAAGTGTCTCTGGTATCCAGTTCTTGTGGCCCGAGTACCCACTTCCCGTACCCGGTGATTGGAAGGATTCTCAGAGCCAGCGCTCCCATTGTGTTCACGAAGGCATAAATACTTTTTTTATTTAAAAAAAAAAGTTTGGGTGTTTTGTTTTAACAAAAATTTCTGCCAGTGGGTATACACGACTTCTCATTGGCTTAAAATAGTCACGTGGTCAACGTTGAAGCAATTTTCAACGCGTGCGATGTTTGAGAACTAAAGTCGGAAGTTGCACGTGATTCTTGTTCTTGCGTGCCAATTCGCACGCGTTTGTTTTTACCACTTACATAAAAATAAAAACGCGCGCGATTTTTTTTTTTTTATCGCTTTGTAAAAATCGTGCGCGATTTGGCAAAAAATCGCACTTGAAAACGCACCTTACATGGCAAATTTTGAGCACAAAAGAAAATTGAAAAATAATGAAAAAAGAAAACGTTAATGGAAATAACTAATAATAACGATAGTGCGTAAGATTGCAACTTTTATAATAATCGAGGGAGCTCGTTGAGGACTTTAGCCGTAGGTCACAGCGTCTCATATTGTCGTGGATGACTGAAAGTTATTGTTCGAAATAACGACTTTTGAAATTTTAACATTCTTCAATAAAAGAAACTTCAGCAGTGAATTAATGCCATGCATAGAATGCACTTGAGTTTTAAAGTTATTTGCCTTGGAGAATAGTGGGCTTTAATGCTTGTTATATAAGGCATAATTTGTTGATTGATGGCAGGAATCATTTGACCAATTACAGCTAATACCCCATATGGGTTTCTACATCAACCATAAATCAATTGGGCTCAACATCAATTGCAATTGCAATCAATAATCCAATACTTTACAACAACAACTTGATAAATGTTGAATATTTTGCGGATACTGAGTCGGATTAAACTTCTATTCTTGTTTATAGCTGTTGCTCTGTTTTTATTGATGTTTATTTGCGAAAACTTTATTAGCACGCGGAAAAAAAATGTCGACCCTAGGAGTGGAGTATTGAAAATTTTATTTTCAATCTATGTTTGTTTTCTTTTTCTTTTTGCAGATTTATATTCAGTTTTTCTTTCTATTTTTTTTCTTTTTTATTTTTTACTGCGTTATTGGTTTGAAAAAAAAAATTGGCCATGCATGTTTGCGTTAGGGTTCGTGACTCAGCGACACCGCTAGAAAGTGGCAATAAAAAGCCGGCTGATTGTGAAACAGTAGCGCGCAGTCACGTTTCTCACTCTTCGGTTGAATATAGAGCATTGACACGTGAGTAAACTCAATTGTACATGGGTGTTGGTGAGTGTAGTACTTTTAGATTTGATTATTGCTTACAAACTTTGGTTTATGTTCATTAAATTGAACATATGCTTGCTAATGCGACAATATATATGGTAAAACAATATTTATTGCCGATTTCGTGTAATTGACTCCAAAATTGATTTTTCGCTAAGATATAAAGCAAAATATTAATTGTATTAATAGCGTAGAATTGATGTCGCATTTTGTCTTGGATCCGTTAAAGTTTTTATTAGCAGTTTAAATGCTCGTTGCGTTCACTTTGGTAAGCGAAAACTTTAAAGGGATTATATCGGACTAGGTGGAGGAAACAGAATTAATAGTACTGAATTTGAGTGACGCTTTCAGTATCGGAGTTTGGTTGCATGTATTAGCTCTAGAATTGCCACAGTTCGAAGTATTTTCGGATACATTGCAAATCGTGAGTGACGCTTTCTGAAATGGACACCACAACGGAGATCGGAGTTTGGTTGCATGTATTAGCTCTAGAATTGCCACAGATGTCCGAAGTTATTCTCGGCTACGTTACAAATCGCGAGCGTTTAAGCTGGGGACATTGATTCTGTGTTAATTGATCCTTAAAGCTTCTTATATGTGCGTATTACCTTTAAGAGGTCATAAAAAAAAATGTTTTCACAATATTTATTCTTTAAATATTTTCATATTGGATTAATGTTACCAGCTTTTTTGGTTCACGCTCGACTACAAATATCCGTCGCGCAGGTTATTTTAGTAAATGTGCTGATATTAAATTGAAAATATAGAAGGGAATAGACTGCGCTCTGACTATGTGACTTCACTGAGAAATCCTGAGGCAGTATTTTTGCTATTTCATTTTAAAATTTTCCCAAAGGAGACAGTTTTGCAAGAAGAAAATTAAGTTAGGCCTAGGTTTTTGTGTAAGTCAATTTGTTTTGTCTGTTTCTTTGAGACTTTGCCTCAAGACTTTGTGCACTTCTTGTTTTAATTAATTGCTTGGTTTACATTAGACATGTGAGAGTTCAGTTTGAAATGAAAAAGGAAAAAAAAAGGTTAATAATTTGTTATTTGACATGTTTTTTTCCTTCTTTCATTCTTTTTCTTTTGTTCTTCCTTTCTTGACAATGTGTTATTGGAATTTTGCCAAAGCCTTTTTCTTTTCTTCATTTTGTGCGGCTCGTTTTCTTAATCTATTTAAAAGATGAGCCGTTATATGGAAGCAAGGATGGTAATTGGTAATTTGTAGGCTGAAAAAATTGGAGATTAAATTTGATAGCTTTAGATAAGTAATCAATTGTCATTTGTGTAAGCAACTGTTTACTGAAACGTGCACTTGTTTTATTGAGCTAATTGGGCGGATTCAAAGTTTCTGTTTTAATGGTTTTTAAAGGATTTTATTAGAATGTTTCAACTGCTTTGGTTTGTTTGAAAACTAGAATACATTTTTGGACAGCCACGTGTCATTTATAGAGTAACTCTAACGGAAAAGTGTACTATTTATAACATGCAGTAGCGGTCAACATTATGCATCCAAACAATTTTTCTTAAATAACATTGATTTGGATTTGTCAATTTGGTTTGAAATTTTGACCACTTATTACCAACACTAAATAGAATATTCGTACAAAAAATTAGACCAATCCATTGAAAACTTTTTTTTTTAATGTCCAAATGATGGGATCAAAAGTAAGCATTCGGTTAACTTGTTGTTAACTCCACTCAAATAATACATATGTTTAATAACCAATTATTGTCACATTAGTGTTTTGTTGAATAACCTTTGGCAGCAATAGCTGCCTGGCACCTGCAAGGCATAAAGTCAACTAACTTAGTTAACTTCTCCAATGGGATATTCTTCCCATTTGCTGCACAGATACGCAAATCTCTCAGTTTTATTTTTTGATTTTTGGTTTTTGCATTGACGATCTAACTCGCCTCACAGGTGCTCTATAGGATTTAAGTTTGGTGATTGTGATGGCCACTTGAGAACACGGATTTTAAAAAAAAAGTCTAAACCACTCTTGAACAACACCAGCTGTGTCTTTAGGATCATTGTCCTGTTGGTAGAGCCATCCCCTGGGCATTTTCTTTTTTGCAAATGATAACATTTGATTTTTAAGAATGTCTTAGTACATATTAAGTGGTTAAAATTTTAAATCATTTGGCAGATCTAAAACAAAGTTATTTAAGAAAAACCGTTTGGACGCATACTTTTGACCGCTACTGTAAAACACGGTTTAATTAAAAGGAAAGAGTGCTTGCCGCAAACTGTATACTGTTGTGCGCATGTTAAGTAACAAATGTAAAATTTACATTTCTGCACACTAAATCGAAGTTGTACATTCGAATCTAACCAGTGTTCGTTTTTCACTGTTTTTTGTATTTTCTTGTTTGGTGTTTCTACAAATGGTAGAAACAGAAAACAAAAACATGCCTAACTATGGATTTTGTGCAAGATTATTTTGTTTTAGTCTGCTTTTAGTTTGGTTTTTTTGGGGGTTTTTAAGTGAAGAGCAACTAAAATTCTGTGAGGAAATACACAATACTGAAAGCAGATGGTCTCGATCTAACTTGTGTGACAGCCATTTTGAATTTAGTTGTAAAAACAAATACCAGGTGTTATAAACCACTCTAGTGTTGGTTTTGCTTTTTGCAGATTTTGGTGATGGATTATGGCTGTTTTTGGGTTCCATTCTGTAAAAAACAACAAATACAGAACCTGTATATTGATTATCAAATGTTATAAATGGAAAAAAAATTAGTATGCATGATGTGGAAGAGGTGAAAAAAGTGTGTTGTTGTTTTTTACTTCGGTTACAAATGGGTATTTTTTTTTTTAAATTTTTTTTTTTCTGTTTGAAACATTTTATTTTATAAATGGTATAGGCTCTTTTTAGAGTTTTTTTTGTAATGGTTAATTGAATGTAGTTGTCATGTCCTAAATCATCATCATTACGTTGAGCTCAGCCACATACATCACAAGTAATATGATGAAAAGTCTGTTTTCTTCCTTTAATTTATTGTCATCCCAAGCGGATCTTTTGCAGACTCCGGAAGATTGAAAAGAGGTTGAAAGTTAATTACTCTTGGGAAAATTAATTGCTTAATTTAATGGAAGAATTGATCAAGTTAAAACTGGCTTTTAAATTTATTTAAAAAAATTGTTATTGTTGCACTATAAAGAGAAGCTTTTCCCTATACATTATTATTATTATTGTGCTTGTTCCTTGTTCAAGATGTTTTTGTTTTTCCACCAACAAAAAAGTGTGTATGAGAAACCAACTGTCCAAAATGAACTCATTTCTTAGCATCTGTGAATGGCTGAGGTGATCACTTGATCATTTCCTTTGCATCAACACTGGAAAAGCAGCCAACCAATAGGTGCGTTCAATCCATAAAAGGAAAAGTGACTTTTACTTTCCGTTCTTTTAAAAAAGTGACTATCGAATAAATGCACCCAATTCACAAAAGGCAAAGCGTGCGCGTTGGTCGCTTGCGCTGTCATGGCGATCGATTTAACTCGTTGCGTGTGCCACGTGCGCATGCGCGTCATTTGGAAGTGACAAAGAAAGTCAGGAAAGTAGATCGAGATTTATTTTCTTAAAAGTCACTTTCAAGACTTAAGTTTTGTAAAAAGCGTAATTTCCGCACATAATGAGAATTAGTGCATTATCTGAGCAGTTATTGTTCCATAATGGATTATGCCTGCAAAAGATGGCCGATATAGTGACTTACAACGGAGGCGAGAAACACTTGTCAGCAGCTTTAAGCGGATTATCGATAACTTCAGTTAATCATGAAAAATTGAATATACTTGCCTTTAACTAAACGCATCTAGTTATTAGTAAATATCTGTTTGACTGTGATATGGTATCATGAATAGCAAGTGACCCAATCTCCACTACACGTGACCTCAAGTCACATCAACATGCAGATAAATAATTATATCCGTCACTTTTACATTATTAATATTTGGACAAAATGCACTTACTACTTTTGTTAATAAAAAAAATATTGTACTTAGGTTTTTTTTTTTAACATTCATTTTTGTTGTACCAACATGGATTTTTTTTTTCTATTTTATCCTTTAAAGTTGGCAAGAAATTGCACATGTCCATCAAAGGGATCCCAATCTTAAATTAAATTTTGCAAGAAGGATGAACAGAAAAAAAGAGAAGAGAAGAGAAAGGGAATATTCTGGCTTGTTAAAAAATGGAAGCAACTTATAAAGCCAAGTAAGTATTGTATGTAATATGCCAATCTTCTTTTTGTATGGGTTTGTGTTGTTGTTGGCAAATTGCACTGTAAGAATTTTTTTTTTTTTCTTTTTTTGGAGGGAGAAATGTAGAGAAGATTGACTGTTTTTCATGATTTGAGAACATCTAAGTAAGATTTCCATATTTAAACAGATAGCAATTTTTCTCTATTATGGGTGATGGATATCATGAAGTGTTTGAGAATCTGTGATTAGTCAAAAGTGGATTTCTTTAATTTTTTTATTAGTGTTATGTCTATTTTCTCGTCCGTTGAAAGGGAAAGATTGTATAGGCTAAGTAGAGCAGTTTTAGGTTACCGGTCCGTAAGATATTGGGACAAAATATGACATTGGTCTGCTACTTTACGTAGTTTGGAATGCGCTGAAATAAAGCACACTTCAATATATTATAATAGACCAAATTACTGTTGTTGTTTTCATCCGGGTTTTTTCGCGCATGCACAGATCGTGGTAGGCAACAAACACGTTGCGCTAGTGTATTTTGAATGCAGTTTTTGATTCGATTGTTTAATAAATAAACAGATACCAGTAAATAAATTTTGTGACACCCAAAAGCAGCACAAGTAGTTGGCATTGTAATACGCTGTTTACTTGTTGCCTACCACAAAATTGCCATCAGAGCATGCAAAACGATTCTGTAATTTGATCTATATATCTTGAAATGTTTTAATTGGGCAGTTTTTAATTTTTTAATGAGCAGAAACTAATTGTGAAAATATAGTCATTAGTATCTTGTTTGTGAACTTTAAAGCGATGAAAATTCGCTTTGTTGAAATCACTTATTACCTCATTTTCTGCATCGCTAATAGTGGTGGCATTCAATTGGATTGAAACAATGATTTTTATCCACCCAATATGATCCAATTAGTAATTCAAATACAACAATGTTAGTTTAGCTAAATTGATCAAAAGGATACAACAATGCAGCAGCAAATATTGTCAAAAGAATTGTTCTAGTTAACATTTTCTCCAGGAAGCAATTTTTCTCAGAATCTTATCACGCCAAGGGTTTATGAAGCATTAAAACTCTTACCCATCCAAACAATCTACTAATTCTCATCATTCATCTGGCAAATTATTGCTGGTTTAACTGGTTTTTCTCACATCTTAGAATAAAGTCTCAACAACTTGTTCATTTTATTGAATGAGGTGTCTGATCAATAAGAGTGCTCCAACTAACAATTGTTTCATTTTGAGCAGGAATGTCTGTGGGTAAGACGAACTCATTTCCTAGCGTATGTTGTGATTGGTTGAGGTGATCATTTCCTGTGTATCAATGCATTGACAAAACAGCCATCCAATAAGATTTAGTAGATCCTTGGACGGATATGTTCAGGGCTGGACTGGGACCAAATTTAGTACTGGGAAATTCTTTGTTTCCCGCCAGGCCAGCTGGCTCTGCACGGGCCACCCGGTATCTCGCCAGGCCAGTCCAACATGGGCTACCAGGAAATTCCCAGTATTCTAACATGGCCAGTCCAACTCTGGATGTGTTTGGTTAAAACAAGGAGTTGGATGGTGGAGAAGTGGCAAACGAATAGCACAGCATGGCATGTATATATCCTCGATGATGTCATCGCGCAATCTGCCATTTTCAAATATTCTTGATGGATCTGGATTTATTGGAGCCTTGAGGCCAAGAGCCCTCTCAACAGACGCAGAAGGCCTTACAGCTTACTTAGTGGGCCTTTCAACATACGTACTTAGCTTACATTTTTTTCCTGGGGCCTTTGTTGTGTCAGGAGGCCTGAGGGTTTAGTCTCATTTGCCTAGCGGCGTGGCGTGGGTTGACAGCGCCCAGGGCTGGGGAGAGTACACTATTCTTGTGGGGAAGGGGCTTCCCCCAAAAAAAGAGTTGCTAGCATAGTAGATTAGCCTCTGGTTATAAGGTTGGGGTATTTACACCTGGCGGCAGGCATAGTCATTGTAAAATTCACTGCAATATTCTTTGCACTCAAAAAGTTACCGTAAACATAGTGAAAAATTACAACTTGAAAAAAAGACTTTTAAGTGGTCTTCTTTGAATGCAATGCATGCTTGAATAATAAAAATTTCGTTTCTACATCATGTTCTATGATATAGTAGACCATATTCAGAATTATATAGCGAATTTTAAAATGTCCCATTTAAGTCCTTTGTTTTTCTATTATTATGAGTTGTTGTCTTTTTTTATCCCCACAGCCCCCCAAAGAAAATATCCTTCTGTGTATGAATATGTAAACAGTGGAAACTAATGTTGATATTGTAGAGCATATAACTGCAACTGCTATGGATCTTTTTTTTAACATGATGAATAATGCATGAAAGTTATGATTTTTTTTTTCTTCCTTTTTCTTTTTTCTTTTTTTTAAAGTATGTGGGAAATATGACATCTGTTGGAATTGGATGAAATTATTATTTGCAGCAACATTATCCCACCTTCACACAAAGTGGAATCTAAAATTAGAAAATAACAACAGTTGTGGTTTAAAAGCAGTTTGGGGGCCCCATGGTTAGACCGGATACTAAAAGTACATTTTAATGCACTTGGGTGAGAAATTGGACCATTTAAGAAGAAAAAAATTGCAGATTTTTGAGTGAAAAAATTAATTGAAGGTCAGGGCCTGTAAACCTTGGTATTGTGTTCTCAATAAATTAAAATTAAGCATTGGAAACAGGACTTGTCTTCTAAGTCAGATATGCAAATCTGTGTGTTCTTTATTCACATGTTCAATAGGTGGTGATACTAGCGTAGCGTTATACAATCTCATAAGATGATGATAAATGCAAGTGCTTAATACTGTGTATAGTAGAGTTGATTATTCAAACGTAGGTTAACTGAACAGCTGTGAGATCCAGATTGAATTGACCAAAACGACTGAGTTCAATATGTTAATTGTGAGAGAAATCCAGATTCTGTTAATAGAGCGAGATTGTTCAGTCAGAGCAGTTACAGTAAATTAACATCGGTCTTGATCGTTAAGGATTGAGATCAGCATAGATAAAAGGAACAACCATTAGGTAGTCTAAAATTAACATACTGTTTATTTATTCATTTACATAAAGCTAGGTGGCACTGTATTGCGTACAGCATCACAAATAACGACAGAAGGTCAACGTGATTTTAGGAGTGGATACTCCACAACGGATTTAAGACAACACTAGAAACAATGAGAAAAGTAGTCAATAGTGGTAAATGTGAAAACTAGACAGTTTTTATGTTTTGCGGAAATTAGGATTTTTACGTGTTGCTTTTTGCCCGTTGTATGGAACAGGATATTGTTTTAGAATTGGTATTTGAAAAGAAAGATAAGATTGAGGGTCTTTAAGAATTTGATCCATATTGGAAAAGTCATTGTTCATCCCCTTCAGGTTAATGTTCCCTCATGCAAGTGTGGGTTAACCCCACCCGCTTTTATAACAGCTATGACAACTTTTGGTGTTTAACGAATTAGAGGGGTTTGTCTAATCTTGATATTTTGTATTGTTCTTTTTACTATTTAGGAGAGTTTTTGAGAAATAAAATTAGTAGTGTTTGTAATTTCAACTCTGTTGCCTAGTTCCTTCAGTTTGACCATTGATTTAGACTTTGTAGTAGTTTAAAACTATTGTCTGCACTTTGGGAGAGTTTTGGATGCAAACAGATAAGGTGATCCCACGTTGTATTATAGCGAGAAATAATAGTAAAGGATAGCGACAACTTCTGTGAGTGGAAACAAACGCAGGAATGAATGGCATTCCAACCTCCAATGAAAACTTGAAATACTTTAGCTTTTGCTTAATAACCAAGACACATGCCGCAAGAAGCCGAAGGGCAATCGTCACAGATGCCGTTCACTTTTGGTTGAGCACAGCATCTATATTCAGTTTAATGTTGGATTTGATGGCATTACTTTTGATAATAATGTTTAAGTCTTTAATTTATTGTGCGTTTGTGATTGCTTGTGGGGTGTTCTCTCCTTAGTGTGTTTTGTATAACCCTTTCCCCATTGGTCAATTGTAAGGCGCTATTGATTGTAACGCCCCCATTAGGGTTTACCTGTTAAATCTCGTACTTCAATAAACCAAGTTAGATTAGGACAGGTGAGGTGAGGTGAGGTTAGGTGAGGTTTGGTTAGATTTACCAGCAAATAAATAACTGTCGAATAAATGATCGTCGAATAAACGATACGACCCCGTTTCAACGGACCCACAACATCTAGATATTGGATCAGCAGGCGCCACTTACATTACTAATACAACAGATTTATTTTATGTGACTAAAACAATAGGAGCAAACTGAAATGCCTTGTAAAGTTACAATTGTAACAGTTAGTGAATGTGTCAACTATCGCTTAGTGGTGCAGGTAATCGACAGACTCTTATTCCGTGTTGCAACACATGAAGAATTGCTTCGACAGAAGACATTGAAACGATGACATTCACTATTGCAATCGGAAAAGTTTTTTTTTTTTTTTTATGCTTTTGTGGACCCTTTATTTGACGCTAGAGGACATTTGAAAGGGGCTCAATTATGACGTGTCACGTTTGAAGAGTAATGAAGTGTAGTTTGGTGTGTGAACTGAGGTCTTCCACTCTACTTGTTCAAATCATTTTCCATATTGTGCCATTATATTGAAGTCTGCAGAAAAAGAAAGGAAAAATCGAAAGGAATGGGACAAGTTCCCTGTTGTGGCGACAGATGGCTTACTTTAGGGGGAAGCGGTCATTTGACCATGAATTGACCACTTTGGATTTCTATTTGGAATCTGGGGAGTGGAAGAAAAGTTTTGCCTTTTTTCTTCAAACGAATTATTTCTCAGTTATTTGCATTGAAAGCAAAGTTTTGTTTTTGTTTATGGGGAAATTTGAGTTCTTGGCCTCTGGGATTGCAAAAACGTCTATCAGCGTTTCAGCTGCTTTTTCATTTTGTAATCTGCATTTTATGAGAGTTCACGAAGACCCGATTACATTTGCTTGCAAAAGGATTTTTTTTTTTCAATAAAATGAATTTGGTTATTTAATGAATGAAGAAATGCAAGATGTATGTTTGAATAACTCCCAATGGCTGGGCATATTGCAAGCTCAAGAATATCGTATCGCAGAATATGTGGATTGCAGTGATAGGCAATTTAAAGGGATGATAGGCAAAAAATGTTTGCGGGCAAGGCAATTATTTGTATACACAAATCAGTTGAAGATGTTCCAGAAATCTAAATATTCGGATTTAATAGAGGTGAACGTAACTGCCATGTAAACCATCTCACCAGTGAGTTAGAAATACTAGCTTAAATTAAGCTAAGTACATGTAACTTTTCTGGCAGGGTCGTCTTCAGCGGGGGTGCACGGTACCCGGGCGGCCGGGCCCAGGGGGCGGCCTTGGGCCCCAAACGACTTTTTTTTTAGGTTGAAAAAGTTTTTGGCAAGGAAAAATGGCGGCGGCACATAGCTTGCACCTTGGTAGCAGACAAGCCAGAGACGCTTCTGCTTTTCGCGTATTCTTTAATATGTCAACATAAGATGATTAGAACTAACAATAGTTACGCTAAAGAAGTAATCAAAGCAAACGGTACAATATCGCTTTGTGCGGGTGCCTGGTTCCTTCCATGCACAACAAATTATTACAGTATGTACAACTTTGGGTGAACGACAATCACTGGGCCCTATGCTGCAGCTTCTTTAGCCTAATGGTAAAACCGGCTCTGGCACACAGACCAATAGCCAATGGATGTTTGTCACTAGTTTTTGTAAACATTAATGATTATAAAATTATGCCATCGGCTTATTGCTTTGTTGCTTTTGTGCTTGTTTTCATTTCTTTGCTGTATGGTTTCTTGTTTCTTCCGGTAGATTGGTTGTCCACTGCTTTTGATTTATCTTTGATGATGTCATTTTTCATCCTCCATTGACTTTATCCTATCAGATTTAAACCCTTAAATAACATTATTTTCCTCTTTTCCTTCACTTTTTTTAAACTTCTTGATTAAATTAGGCTTATAAGAGCTTTTACTTCTTCCTTTCAATTTCCCCTGGAAAGCATTGAAATGCTTTAGCCCCTTATCCGTTGCAAGGTCGACTTTTCTGCTCAACTTGGCATTTTACACAATGGAGTGTGCTGAGAGAGGGTTTCATGTAATCCTCACCATGTTTTTTTTTTTTTTTTCTCCTTTTAAACTTTTATTTTTATTTTATTTTTACAACCTTTGCTGCATTTGTCGAGTGGCTCTTGCTACTCTTGGAAAACCTTCTCCCAGATAGAGATGTCACGTGATACAATAGCAGCGAGGCTTAATCTATCTTCTCCGGATAAATAGTGGCTATGGATTGTTTTGATTAACCATTCTTCTGTTTTTCCAGTTTTTGAGAGAAAAAACTGTTATGACAGGTGTTGAGTGCAGTTTTAATTTTAGTGATGATCAACGGCATTGAATGTTTTCATTTTCCTAAAAAAAAAAAAAATAAATTACTTTTTATTTCTTTTGATAGAGATTTGTAAGCCCTTGTACAATTAATTTCGTTTTGACAATTGATGGAATAACATTGCTGTGCCTGATTTATTCCATTCAGGATTTTGGATACCCAAAGAAATCAAATGTTGGAATAGGACAACCAAAATAATGTTTTCCGCTGTTGCATTGTCAACGGGACCCGGACCGGAAAAAGAAATAACTACGAAAAGATTGTATTTTTGTCGTCAAAGTATTCTGTTGTAATATTAAGGGGTTTTACGCAACAGATTATAATTTTATTTGCATTTTAATCCAATAAAGTCGATTTACAAATTATCTTCAAAATTTATCTAAAAATTTATTTTTAAAATCTATTTAATAAATTATTTTAAATACAAATCATGTTACATACAATGTAATCACTTAGACCTAGTGGCATCAATATTTAAGCTAATTGTGGTACCGAGTTTCTCGAACAAATGATAGGGTTGTTGCAAATTTGAACATTTGAATGACAGTTTTGTGCGTAATTTGGCCTTTTTATTCTTTTTTCCTAACCTTACTCATTTATTTGAAAAAAGGCGACACTGGGTTTGAGATTACCAAGACTCGGTACCACGATTAGCTTAAATATAAATGTGACATGGTGTGGGTCTTTAATAATGCAGCGATTGTGATTATTAAAACAATCCCTTCAACGCCTTCAGTGTCTCTTTAATGAAACCCCTTATTGTAATCACAGACTTCCATATTTTTCCTTGGAAACGGTTGGCCAACTAACGTGCCGGTGACTTACCCTTGCCCCATCTCACTTCTTAAACGGCTTGCCTGTAAAACATTAGCTGGACGACTAATATCCCTCATGGAGGCCATGACCACACTAAGTGTTAAAAATTGAAATAAATTTTTTAAAAAGTCGTTAAAATGGCTGTTTTTGTTTTGAAAATGACCGGTTAATGATTCCCCTTCGAAGACAAACAAACGAGCTTAGCTACGCATCATAACTGTCCAAACTGTAATTGAGGAGAAGAGAAAATGAGAATTAAGCCAAGCACAAAACAGATTTGACAGAGGAGGAGAGAAGAGAGAGCATAAATTGAAACGCGTTGCTGAAAACAACGTTCTGCCCAATCAATCACCCACGCAAACATGGTTGCTCCCCCCCCCGAACCCTCCTCGCTCTTTCTCTCTCTCTTGTCTGGTAACGACGCACTGATTACATGGCCCGCAGCTTCCCTCATATAAATATCAAATGATCCATTTATATTCAACATTTCCACCTCTTCCTTCCTCTGTTTAGACACAAATATCCCCCTTCATTTATTATATCGCATAAATCCACGCGTTTGTGGGGAGTTAAAAGAAAAAAAGGAAATAAGTTTGGAGATGCCAAGCAGAGCAGCTTTGCAAGTTGGAAAATCCAACTGTCAAGCTTTTCCTTTTCAATGAGGAAAACTCTCTTTTAGAAAACTGATAAAAATTTCTTTTCGTCTAACACGGAGCCACGAGGAAATGAGGCCAATTTGATGAAAGAGAAAAGGTGAGACGAGCCAAATCCCCTTTGAAAAATTTGATAACACAAATGCCAATACAACGTGCATTGTTTGCTAAAATACTCATCTGCTTTTGCCCATCCTCTTGCAAAACTCTTTCCACATCCAATCCCACTTTGCCAGGGTTTTCTAATATGATGCGGCCCGTTTTTGACGTGCTAGCAGAAACGAGATTCAATTTTAATTATTATTGAAAGCACACTGAGGAATAATAGTAATAATAATAATAAATTGTAGCCAGATGGAAACTTAAAATGAGACACATTTTTTGTTTTTGTTAAAACTAAGGAGTTTTTTTAAAGTGTGTTTTTATAATAATTTGTATTTATTTTTTTTTTTTTTTATTATTTCTAAAGTGTGGAAATGAGTTAGAAATTTGGAAAGGAGATAAGATTGGGGGTCTTTGAGAATTTGACCTATATTGGAAAAAACTATTGTTCACTCCCTTTAGGTTAATGTCTCCTCATGCAGATGTGAGTTAGCCCCAACCCCAACTAGGACAAATTTTTGGGTTTGGCGAATTGGAGAGGTTTTTCTAATCTTAACCTTTTGCATTGTCCTTTTTACTATTTAAGGAGGTTTCTAGAGAATAAAATCAGTAGTATTTGTAATTTCAACTCTGTTGCCTTGTTCCTTGAGTTTGACCATTGCTTTGGACTTTGTGGTAGTTTAAAACCATTTTCTGCATTTTGGGAGAGTTTTGAATGCAAACCGATAAGGAGATCCCACGTTGTATTATAGCGAGAAATAATAGTTTTTAACCATATTGTTCAAAAATGTATAGCGTTTTGCGGAATTTAAATATATTAAATAATGCATTTCGTAATAAATTTTATAAATTTATTTTGACAACGCATTCATATTTCACAAATAATAATATTGTGGAATGCATTTCGTAATACGTTTTACAAAATGTAGTATCATTTGCGAACCAATAACGTGCAAAAATGTATTACACAAAACGCATTCTCAAGTGTATTGTAAAACTTAATGCATTTCAATATACATTGTAATATAATTGCGATGTATTTTTAACCATATGGGTAGTCTAGTCATTTTTGCAGCAGCCTGGGGATCACTGTGTGACGCACAGTGGCAGCGCTAATGTCATGATGTGAGCAAATTAGCGCAGTTGAAGCGACATTGCTTTTTTTTTGCAGTATTGGCTGAACCCTGCCTATTGTGTATAGAAAAGCTTTTAAGTCATTTCAGAGGTTGTTCCCTTTTTGCTTTAACTACTGAATTAAGAAACTTCATTCTCCCCATGTACAGATCTCATTTCCGGCTCTTACTAACCAAGTGCACAGGCACACTGCGTTGAGGGTGCAACAGTTAAAATGATGCACAGCCAAGTTAATGTCTTGGATGATGTCATCAAAACATTTTCTCCAGTTTCCTTAAACCACACAGAATCTGTTTACTGCTGATGACCCTATACATTACTAGAATATAAAAAAAAAACAGGATGTATGACTCACTTATTCCTACCATTGAGTGCTTAAATCTTCTGGAGAAGATTTATTGTGATGGTTTTTCATTTCCTTGTGACATTATCATTTCATAAGCAAATAAGAAACAAACGTAGACAGCCGGCTTTGTTAGATTGGGCTAGCATGGTTGCTTGAAAGGTTGACTATGGTTGTATGAAGAAATTTGTATCATTGCGCAGGTTTCAATTAGAGCGCTGGTGTTCAAAGTAGCATTTTAAACTACCGTGTTTCTTTTAGCTACTATTGGCTGTTAAAAAACCGAACGTAAAACGAATGGAACAAACACACTGGAATACGAATACTTAAAATGTAGGAGGAAGCAAGGAGTCGACTCATCATTTGCATAAAGGTAAATCAAGTGGTTTATTTGAGTTGCGCCAGGTGGCGCTACAAACAGAAGCATCGTGGATTACATTAAGATTGAGAAATTTAACATACCGTATTTCATTGATTAAAAGCCGCCCTCAAATAGTAGCCACAGCTAAAAATCGAGGCCACAAATAAACGAAAATGAACTTGGAAGAAACATTACACGTTCATTTCACAGTTGTAACGTTTGTTCTATGTATGTTTTGAATCTCAAAATGAGCACAGAATGAATGAGAAGACTGAAAAACAGCCACTGCTTCGTGTAGTAGCCGGGGCCAAGAGAGGCGATTTGTAATAAAAGCCGCGGCTTATAATCAAAGAAATACAGTAGGTACGAATATAGCACACACTATTTGTTCTGCGTACAGAAGGACATTAAATATTAAAGTGTTTACTCCAAACTCACATTTACATGTCCTTATGTATAATTTGTGACGGTGCTCCGCCAGCGCCACCTGGTAATCATGAAAAAAAAATCTAGTCTAATTTCTTCCAATTACCATGCACTCAGACTTTAGTTACTTCCATCTTCAGCTTCACTTTTGTAACAAACATAGCAAATATGGCACGAATACCACATTAATGAAGAAAAAAATACCAAATTTTTTCTTTAAAACAGTAAAATTGCAGTCGACTCTGAATTATAGCCGCAGCTGTTATTCGAGGATGGCTACAATTCGAGGACGACTTTTAATCGAAGAAATACGATGTATGTTAAAACTGCTTTGACTGCGGGTTGTCTAGACCTACACCCACGTTCAGTCGCAAGTGGGTGTGCGCACAACATTTAAACAACAAAACATGTTTAACTGCAATTGTAAACATGCTTTTAAAATGCCGCTACTAAAATGCCGCTACTAAAATGCCAGACAGTTGCATAGATGTTTACACAGACAGGTTTACCCAGACAGTGTACATGCAAATATTTTTTAAAACCGGCTAGTGCAACAGTAAATAGAAAGTCGAGTTCTGAAGTGAAAACAAGGTTAGATACTTAATACAACTAAGTAGAATTAACTTAATCAAATTGAACGCACCAATTATTTTATATTCTAACATACTTGGATTATAAATGTATCTGTTTTTCCAGCATGAAATAACTGCTTTAAATAGGGGTCATGTGAACTTAAAAATGTTGATTGCCATTTTTAGTTGGTAAGTCAGCCACCAGGAGAAAAAATAACAAAGTGTTTTACTTTAATCTAGTCTGTCCTAACTTATCCTAACCTGCTTAAGTGGTGTCAATAGACTACAATAGACCTTTTATGTTTAAAAAATTTATTGTTCGCAGAAAATATGAACCAAGATACTTTTACTCATCAATCAGCATTTTGAACCAGGATACTTTTTATTGCCATGAGCATTGTTGTAGAAACACAAAATTTAGCTTCCAACAACATTGTTGTAAAAACATCTTTTAAATGCCAAGAGCATTGTTGAAGAAACATACTTTAAACTGCCAAGGGTATTGTTGTAAAAACACCCTTTTAACTGCCAAGAGCATTGTTGAAAAAACATGTTTTAAACTGCCAAGGGCATTGTTGAAGAAACCTGCATTTAATTGCCAAGGGCATTGTTGCAAAAACATCTTTTTAACTGCCAAGAGCATTGTTGAAAAAACATGCTTTAAACTGCCAAGGGCATTGTTGAAGAAACCTGCATTTAATTGCCAAGGGCATTGTTGTAGAAACCTGCATTTAATTGCCAAGGGCATTGTTGTAGAAAAATACTTTTTAGCTGGCAGAGGCATTGTTGTAGAAAATACTTTGTAACTGCCAAGAGCATTAACAAAGCAATTTACTGAATAGTATAAACATTTTGTTGCTTTATCTTTTTGTGTGTAACAAGCTTGACAACCGCCATGTTAAATGCATGCGCAGAATGCGATGCGCAGTTTGACTTTGGTGCGAGCTGTGGTTTGAATTTTATTTTCTAATATGGATGGCATTGCTGCCCGCTAGGAACAATTTTTATAGCTTGTATTAGAGCCGGCTCAGCTTTACTCTGCCGATGTTTGTAATCTCTTACCAGATGGTATCTTTTGTCATCGCTGATGGAATATACACGCCGTTGAAAGGCAGTTGCCGGTTCAGCATATTGGGAAAGGCTTTCGGAATGGCGCCCTTAAAGATGGCAGAGGAGTGACTCGTAGGCGGCTATAAATTTGGCGTGATGACTGCGAGAACATTTATTGAAAACTGTTGGTCTGGACGACTTCATCTGGAGACGATCGTCTCCACCCATAACGGACAAAGAGTCAGAGTTCCCACTGCGAAGAGCCTCTCATATCTGGAGAAAAAGGTAGAAAGAGGTTGGAAAAGTTTGAACCAAGACATTTCTATACTCTCCACTTGTTTTCATTTCGTTTTCCCGGCCAAGCCTCTTGCACTGAGCTTTGCTTTTTATGTGCTATGAGAGAATGCTCACTAGCAAGAAACAAATCCTCGTGTTTGTTATCTGCTAACAAGTTTGCAGGGGCCCTTGTGGTTTGATGGAAATTGACCCAAGTTTTTCTTGTTATTGAAAGTTTGGTTGGTGGATGTCGGAGACGCTAATGACGAGGGACATTGATCCCGAAGAACGATAGAAGTATTCATAAACATTTATTTTTATTTTTATGTATGTGTGTACGTATACATATGTAGATGAACTTATAACGTCTGATTATGCGAACAAATCGATTTTATGAACACCCATGTCTCCCAATTAGTTCGGATAATATGCGCTCTACTGTGTTCGGTAATATTGGGTGGTTGTTTTAGGTATAAAATTTTACTTTTTGGTATAAAATTTTACTTTTTGGTATAAAATTTTACTTTTTGGTATAAAATTCTACTTTTTGGTATAAAATTCTACTTTTAGGTATAAAATTCCACTTTTAGGTATAAAATTCCACTTTTAGGTATAAAATTCCACTTTTAGGTATAAAAT
>JAQFXT010000732.1:0-27138 GCA_034683725.1 Strigamia crassipes | reverse complement strand
TTTTTTAATTTTTTTCATTTAATTTTTTTTGAATTTTATAAATTTTTTTTTTTTTTTTTTTTTTTTTGGGGGGGCCCTACAAAAAACAGCATATGACACAACTTCTATACACTCCATATCTTTTTCTTTTGGAGCCACACAATTCTTTTCGCACCCGGGCCCCGACTTGAAGAAAGCCGGCCCTGTCTGTGTGCATTGGTCATGGATGTAAAACCGAGGGCGAACAATGGAAAATGAATGATCAAAGCATTTGGCAACGGCCTTCAAAACATGCAAAGTTACGTTGAAGAATATAATTCCGGCGACATTAGTTATGGAAGCAAAAGTTATTCTTCTCCTCAAGTCATCTACTACCCAGACCCACTCTCAATATATGCGCCCCGTCAATCAACAATATCCGTTTTAATAACACCGTTTCACATAGATTACGCAGATGATAAAAAAAATTCAAAGATGAATTTTGGGTGAGTAAATTAAATAAAACCTATATAGTAGATGTATAATCTTAAAATTTAATTGTTTTTACATATTTTTACTTACTAAAAAACTCGCGATTAATAGAAATTTTGTTTCAAATTTTTAAGATCACTTTTAAAATGTAAATGCAAACTTTAAAAATTTAATAAATCGAAAAATTCTTTAACTCTGTGTCCTGGAGTCAAACACATTTAAAAAAAAATACTCTTTTGATTTTTTTTTCTGATGAAACCGTCTCCAAACGTCTTTTTCCTTCACAAAAAAAATTGCATAAACAATAACAGCTAATAGCACCAGACATATCAAGAAATAAATTAATCTTTACTTTTTCCTGGAATCATAATACCATCACATTTCAGCACGTATCAATGCAATTGCGCGTTATATCTCCGGTCTATTATTACAAGAATAATAAAAGAGAATTTTAAAAACTGAAATTAAAAAAGAGAAAATTAATCCGCCCTAAAAGGTTTATGGAGGTTAAAACGCAAAAAGTGACCTACTTATAAAGCGCGCTGATATCCACAAGAAAACAAAGCTCTCTAAAAGGTTGTAATGTGATTCGCCCCCGCCAATCTGCACGGCAGAAAAAGAATTGTTCACATGCGATCATTCACGCAGAACTTTCTCTCCATTTAATTACACCTAGGTATGATGTAATGAAATCTCTATTGGGGACACAACCTATTTGTTAGTCCCCCTATACCCCGAGGGGCCCTTACAAGGCCCAACGAAAGTAAAAGGAGGTTAAGCAACGAGTCTCAAGAACAGCGAGCAAACAAAACAGATCGCTTGCAAAGTACGGCAGATTTCGTATTTCGCACCGAAGGTTTATTTAACAGGTAATTATTTTGTTTTTTTATACTTACTTTTTGTGTATTTTCGTTTCAAACACTTAATAGCTTTCAGTCGCCGAGAATTTTGAGTTGGGCGGGCAGTTTTAATCAAATTTAAATACTTTTATTATTACATTTTAGTGAAGTTTCATATCATTTTTTTTAAACGAACAAAATATATTTTAAAAGTTTTAAATAAAAAAAAATTTTTGTTGTCTGATTTTCTAAAAATAATTAAATAATTAAAATCTCAGCAGACTGAAACGAAATTATCATACCATCATTTTTATTTTCCAGTTGCTTTGTTTCATTCTAAGAAATAAGAATTAAACATTTTGATCTTAAACTCAGATTAAAATAGAAAAAAAAAGCAAGGTACATTGACCTTAAAATGTGTTCCTTCATAGCATTTTTTAAAAATTGCCGCTTTATACTTGATAAACAAACATAAAACTTTCATCTTGGCCCACTTCCGATTAAGGAATGGAAAATTTCGTCGTTTAAGCCTAATTATATACCAATCCGATGCACGAATACATAAAAATCAACGAAAAATGGTAAGTTTTTAAAAGTATTTTTAAAAAAAAAAACTATAATTTAACCTACAATAGACCATGAACAAACGAATCAACAGGTCGATAAATTAGGTGAAGAAAAGACATGAGCAAAAACCTTTCAGTGTTATTTTTCAGCCTTTTTAACATTAAAAAAAGAGCGAAAAATGTCACTATCACAGAAATAGGTTAATAACAGTATCAGAGGTTTCTTTGTAAACAAAATTCCAGTTTGCCCTTATTATGTGAATAACCTCTCGTTTTCGAATTGGAAATGACCACCCTACCACTGCTTAATTTCTCATTAGTTAGTCCAAAACAAAATTTCAAAAAAAAAATAAGTTCTTAAATCGCTTAAACGTAATGCTCTCGTGTTCAACTCATTTTAGCTTCACCCATAAATTACGTTCCAGCTGCATGGAAAAGATCAACAACTTAATCAAACGCAAGTTTTCATCGTACTGAAAACGCCTTCCAACATGTTCATCAATCTAAGCTTAGTTCTACTTCTATTCGAATGTCGTGGAGTGTTTTCATCGGCCATCGTCCTCTTATCCACAACCAGAGGTTCGGAATCTATGATCGCAGTTGCTTCGACGGTGGCGGTTCTTTTAATGATGGTTGCAACTGCTGGAGTGGCAACTTGTGCAACGTTGGCTACAATGGCCACGTCAGATATGGGAACAGAAGCATCTTCGGCAGCAATGGCAGCAGCTGTCAGTTGGGTTATCACTGGTGCTACGGCTGCTGCAGTTACAATTGCCACTATAGTCGGACGTTTAGCATTAGTAGCCACGGTTTTAGCTATGGCAGCTTCAGTAGCAACGGTTGTGATGTTAGGAAGTGTTGTGATTGTATCCATGGCTATATTTGCGGTAGTGACATCGATGACGAATAATGATATTTACACGGAGGAGTTGGATACCAGACGTAATAATTTTTTATTTTATTTATATTTTTAATTTTGGGAATAATTACTGATTTTTTTATTTTTTTTATTTCAGATTTCTAAAAATTATTATTCATTTTTCTGTTTTGTTTTGTTGATATATAGATATAAAGATATACATGCATTTAAACATTAAAATGCGACTCTTGAAGAGGAGTTGTGAAGGAAGTAAAAACAGGCCAGACTTTTCATTTCGTGTAGGAATTTGTGTCATTTGATCAAATATGGCGTTACCCCGCGTTATCCACTTTCAATTTGTAATCTTTTGAAACTTAATTCAAGGCCAAAGAAAGTTATTGGGTCAAGGGAACAATAAGTAGGACCAAGAATCGAGCACAACTAGTCATCATCGTCAAAATTTTTTTCTTGTAAATAGGAACATTTTTTTTCAAACTAAAAACACATATTACATTTAAAACAGATTATCAAACACGTCAAACCAGCTGTTATTCCTAGCTGTTATTCCGCACTAAATTTTTTATTTTATTTTTTAAATTACGTCGTATATAAACTGCGTTAATCGTTTCTAATCCAAAGATAACAAAAACCTCATAAACTCGTTTGTGCCGCGGAAACGTTCGGTATTAGCACCAGATGGAAAAAACTTTACCATAAAATAAGAAAAATGAATATGGACACAAAACCTAAAGTTCAAACTGGAATTACGTAGAATAGAATATAAATTCGAGATAAAACATAGTGGTCTTTGTGCGGTCCGGACGTAGGTTTGGTGGAGTTGGAGTCCAACCGAACAGCCTCACATGCGCGCTCAAATCGTCACCAATAAGACATTACAATTCCGACGTTTTGTTAATCCAAAATTTCAAAATTTGGGTAAAATTATGGATTCCAAATTCGGTTGAATTTCAGTAATTTTGGATTGTGTCTCATCTAAAATTTAAAGTGGGAGCTGGAAAGAATCAATGTACTGTGTTCCAAAGTCTTGGAGTAACTGGATTAGCTTTGATGAAATAAAGGAGGAGCCATTACATTGTTGAAAATTAACATACCGTATTTCTCCAAATAAGAGCCGCGGCTCTTATTCCAAACTGGCACTTTCAGCTGCGGCTTTTAATCGAGGGCGGCCCTTATTATTTTTGTACCGTATCGAATACGTAACGAGTGCACCGTATTCGGTCAAATATTACATTTTTACAAAAAATCAAATTACTTTTTGTGAAAAATGTCACTTAGTCACATTATTTCGGTTAAATATCACATTTTTAATGAAAATGTAATTATTTTTGCTTGAAACTCACGTTTTTTAATGAAAATAGTACATAATTTTGTAAAAACCTCGAATTGCAGCTGTGTGCTATTTACCATCGTAAACATAAACATATAGGAGTGTATTTCTATTGATTATAACTTATTACCTTTAATTGAAGTTTACTGAATTACACAAAAAAGATTCTTGTGCCAATTATGATAGTTTAAGTTGTTCATTTATTTTTAGTGTTCCTATGGCAACGACCATTTATCTATTTTTAGACCCCTTTTGTACCGTACATGTATGTTTTAATCTCACTAAAATATAATTGTTCAAGTTTGTCAAAAAACAGCTGTTTATTTCAACAATTACCACAAATTATTAGCTTTTAGAATAAACACACGATCTACTTTTGAGAAAAAAATATGTTACTCATGTTTACAAAACAAAAGAAGCACAAACAACTTTTTTGGATCAACAATACAGACAATTTTTAAAAATACACGTTTTTTGAGTTTTCTACTGTTTTAATTGAAATGGCATTAACTTGAATAATCACTCACTAGATGCCACTGTGCCCAACATACAATTAACCTACTTTAGTCAGAAGAAAAAGACCTGTCTTTGAATGAGGGTACGCCCTCAAATGATGGTCCCACACTCGAGAAAAAAACATGAGTTCTTCTTAGATAAAATTAAAAAAAATGGAAAATAGGTGGAAAAATAGGTTTATAACATGTTTTAGTCACACTTATGACCTAGAATCCCGGCACGTAGCTCGAGGAATCAGGTAAACCGTAAACCAATAACAAACATTCATTGTCAAGGTTAAGCGATTTTTTTCTCCCAAATCTAAATACAGGCCTCGTATCTACGATGCAAAAAAGCGACAACTCCTCCTACGGAAGCCAAGACTCAGTATAAAACTAGAAATTAGACCAACCGAGTTGCCAATTAAACAACGACCGACAATATGGATGGATCACTCAAGGTAAGTCACCACTTCTAAGCAACAAAACAAAATTATAACAATTCTTTTAAAACTTCTTCCAGTTACTGTTAATTCTCCTTTTCTGTTCACTGATCGCATATGCACTCGAAGCCAAAAAAATAAGCGCGGGCAATTACGAGGAACCAATTGCAAGACGTCGATGGGAAGATGACATTTTAGACGAAGCGGATGTCAAACCACGTGAAAAAATGACTCGAATTAATGTGAATTTCCGAAGAGCAGGAAAGAAACCTCGTATTCGAGTCCATGGTCCACCTATGAAAATGCCATCGCCAGGTGTAGTTCCTACTAAATACATCTCAAATCCATTCCTCTCGGGATACAATCCCGATTCGCCGTTCCTTCCATACATGCCAACAATACCCGGTGCTCATCCGGCCTTTTCACCAGAATACGCCGCCGTAACTGGTCGAAAAGAATGGCCACATATCACCCCAATGAAGAAAAGCATTGCTGCCCAGTCGTTTTCTCGCTCTCCCCAGTTCTATCTACCCGTGAGCCAACAACAACTTCTCTTGGCACAACTTCTCACAGCATCTTTGAAAGAAAACAATATCAAACCTTCGGATCTCTTATTAGCCAATTACCGCGCAGCTCTCGAGGATTCAGGTGTGATCCCATCGCCAATGAAAACTAACCCTTATAAAAGCATGGAAAGTACGAAGCTACACCACTACTTGGAGTCTAAGAAACCAACCCATCATCAACATAAGGATTATGTCATTTCTTCGTCTCCCGAAGAATCTTTCCAGTACACATCACCCAACTACCCATCGCCTTACACTTACCAAGAAGTACCTAAGTATCGTGACTATCCATCAGCACATTACGAGAGAGACACCGAGGTTGAAAGCCCTTATGAATACTTAGCAAGTAATCAAAGAAATTATTATACGGCGTCGTATCCTTCGGACGAATCGGACGCTCAACATCAATTCCACTACGAGGGATCTGAATTTGATTATCCTATGGACATGTCAGTGAGAAGAAAAAATCAAAGTTCATTGTCCAATCACAAAATTGAGTAGGATTTAGTAAAAAATATTATTTACAAATGTTATAATTATTATTTACTTGAAGTATTATGTAGGCAGGTCCTCGGGTTATTTTTGTTAAATGTTTACAAAATAAAATATTAAATTAATGTTTTGTTGTCATTCAGTTAAATTAAATATAAAAGCTAGAAAGGTTAAAACACTCGAATTAAAATTACATGTAAATATAGTATGTATATTTTTGTACTGTATTTAGAAATTGGTTTTGCTTCCGGGTGGGTGTGGATTTAGTGAAAGTTATTGTTCGCTTCAGATCAAACAGGTCAAAAGAGAGCCAGGTCAGTGGTCATGGTTACATTTCCCACTATATATCTCTGGGTTTCTGTAGGAAAAGGTATTTTATTGCTGAACATGACAGGAATACTCACGGTATAGTTATTTATTCTTTTACTTTTACCCAAAACAGAAAAAAATCGTAAAAATTCTTTATTTTTTCAGGGTTTGGTACTTTGCGCTTTATTAATTGATGTGGATTGTTTGTTGAATGAAACGGCACCAAATAGTGATGAAAGGTCTGGAGCATCGGAATTTCAATCTAATAATAATAATAATTTTCCTGGGCCTTGGAGTCAACTGCTGAGAAAAGGAATCGATACAATTTCGGGGTTAAAAAATCAAGTTGAGAACAACGAAAAATTTGCGAAAAATCGAATGAATCGCTTTAAAACGGCTGCAGAGATGACCGATAAAGTCAACGCTCAAAACCCACCATCAGCAGCATCCAAAGGTATTGCTGAATCAATCAATGATGATCGTTATCTTCCGATTTGCGAGACGGGTACGTGTTTTAATCAATTTCCACCACCACCATCACAACTTGACGATGAGCGACCGCAATTTACACCGTCACCATTTGAAGCGGATGACCGACAACGCTTTCCACTAAATGAAGAATTAGATTCAGTCACTTCAACAACACATACTTCAATTATACTAAATGACGAGCAGGTCGTTCCCATGAGACCAAATGACGAACAGATTCCAATTAGACCAAATATAAACTTGTTTCCAAGTAACATCCCAAGATTTCCTCAATTACTTTTTCCATTCAATCGTTTCATGCCAAATCAACACATTATGAACCGTGGCCCAATTATGGCAATGCCGTTTTTCACACAGTTACAGATGATGCCGCCTCAAATGCCTCCGTTTTTTCATCCTTTTTTCCGGCATCAACCTCATATGATGGCGCCATCTAACGGTTGGGAGCAAATGCGCCTTTTCAACACCAATGCAAGAGTTGATAATAATCAAAAGGAAAATTGATAAATTATTATTATTATTGTAATATACAGTATGTAAAATCAGCTTAAAATATCATAAATCAATTTCTGTTATATTTACAATTAAAATTGGTGAAAGATTATTTTAGGTCAAGAAATGTTTCTAAAACATGCAACAACTCCTTAAACTACACCCACACACAAAATGTAATTTGGTCATTGATCACTGACCATACGAATAAATCATGCTCTCATTTCATACATAAAGACCGGAAGTTTTAATCTAGTAATCAGGATTTGATGTAAAGAATGCAGGTACCATGTTGTGACAGTTGTTTTATTCCCATTATCAGGGGCGCACCTACAGGTGTTTAAGGTGTGCAAAAACACAGACTGCTGGGTAGGGGGCACAGGCCAGAATTTTTTTTTTATTATTTAGTAGGACGAGGAGGATAAAATTAAAATTTGTAAATCCATTCATTATGTTTGATTATTTCCCAACTTCCATTGAAATCAGACCAATTCATCTCATTCAAATTGGTTTCATTTGCATTTCCAGTTAATTATTTTCAAATTTTTTTTATTTACTTCCTAATTTTACAAACACAGGTCAATGTAAAGTTAAGAAGCGCATTTCTTGCGAACATGTCAGTTTTTATGTATTATATGGTCAGTGCCAGATTACCAAATAGGCATAGTAGGCACCGGTCTACGCCTTTTATGGGGCCGCACGAGAAAACTTCAGAAACAAAGCTTTCTGTAAGTTAGGAGATAATTTGTGAGCGAGCTCTGAAATTTCGACTGCCTAAGTGGCCTCAACAGGAGTTAATCCGCGCTGTTTAAAGCGTTTTAGCTCAAACTCTGTTTTAGTCTTCAATTGATAGAGCACCCACCCGTCTAGCAAATGGAGAACTGGGATTCAGTTCCCGCCTCAGACTTCAAGCTTATGTAAACACTGAAATAAAATAGATTCCTACAATTAAAAAATTAGAGTTTGTTCCTAGCAGGTTTGGTCAAAAAGCAGTCCTCGAAATTTAAAAGTGGATTCAGCTGAGACAATGTTGTTGTAGTTTGACACTTCGCATGGTACTAGCCTCATAGTATACTATGCAAGCCCCGATCTCTAAAAGACTTTCTTAAGAACCAAACTTTGCATTTGCACAAAAAGCTAAGAAAACAACAGAAAGCCCAGTTGGAGGTGGGTGACAGATATTCGTGCCCTCGAAGTAAGACAAGGGATTCCAAGCCAGTCACCCATTCAAGTACTGGCTAAAACCAATGCTGCTTAACTTGTGTTCTAATGAGAACAGATGACCAGCATCGTGGTACCGAGTCCATTGTATTCTCGAACCCAGTCTCGCCTTTTCATACTTCCGCCTGCATGCGTGCTCTGCTGCCAAGATGATGTACTACGATTAGCTTTAATATTTTTGCGAGCCGTTTCTAGCCATTTTACGTAGCATGTAAAAAAATAGTCCATTGGGCTCATTTTGCAGTAGAAACACCCGAGGGGAATAAAATGTAAAACCCACTGAGTAACCAATTCGAATGTCGTGCTCTTTAATCTCATGTCATTTCGTCATCACTTGATTGCCCATCTCATGTTCATTTTATCATTTTTCTTACGGCTTTATTAATTGATATACTACTACTTATGCGTTACTACAGTTTGCCTTCATCGTCATCATTATCTTTATTAATATTTTGAAAAAAGATTCCGTGCTTTCGTTTCTGTTTCAACAGGTTTTTATGCCACTGTTACAAGATTGGGGGTGTCCAAGCCAGGAAACGAATGATTGAAATTTGTAAATTTCCTTTGCTTATTCTCCCTTATCTGAATTTATAAATACGGTCAGAAGAAAGAGGTACATCCTAGTAGTGTTTGATTATAAGTTTTTCCTCATAAACTACTTTGCATAAAGTTATCACTACAGTTTGTGAAGTAAATCTAGTCCACTTCCATAGATTATCAACACATTATACGTTTACTCTTTCGGCCTTAGGACAATTGGAGTAAAAGGGCAATTTCATTTTGTAAGTGTTCGGAGTGTATTAAAGAATTATAAAAAATAGAACAAATATACAATTTCACAGATGTTTGCCTACTAATAAACTAACTACTGTACTTCAGTACATTTTAAATGCAATTTAGGCAGGCTATGCTACGATCATGGTCATTATTTGCAAATTCTCCACGGTCAACAAACAAACTACGTGACGAAATGACTTTCCCTCATATATTTTGTAGGTTATATAAATTGCAAAAAGTAGCAGGTGAATTCACTAACAAATCAACTCTCGCCTGGGCATAGTAATACAAACAACTCAATAGAAGATGAATATTTTTCAGGTAAAAAAAAATACTATTTGATTTAGTGTCTCCATCTATGCTTGCAAACACTATGTGTAATTTCCTTTACAAAACGATATTTTTGCCTAACACATTCATATGTCTATTCTTTCGTAAAATATTATATCTTAGACATACAGTATTCCTGCTCATAAAGAATTCATTATCTGGTTGAGTGATGTTTTGAGTCCTACTTAATTCGTCTTATTGATTTGGATCCAAACAGCAATAAAATAAGTCTAAACCCATTAAGATTTTGTAGTCGACTGGTTTTTTATTTCGTAACAATTAGATTGTGTTTCAAAAAGACTCACCGTAACGTCTAGGGACCAGTCTTTCACACTTAAAAAGATGTGCTTTTACAACCCTTTATACGTTTTATTAAATTTTTTGGCACCTCGAGGTGCCGGATACGATTACAAAATTTTTTTCAGTTTACATACGGTATTTTCAAAGCCTAAAAAGCCCCTTTAGATCAGTGAACCATGCAATTACCCCTATTACCCACTTCCTTATCCTTGGATCTATTCAATCAAAAGTCTCTTGCTTGAATTATTTAAATTTTATTTTATTTTATTTTATTTTATTTTATTTTATTTTATTTATCTGCAAATAGATTTGCCTTTTATCCATAGCCGTCACAAATCTTTGTTTGTCTGATTCATCTCAAGAAAGCACCAATAAGCCGGAACTTGCACCAACTCCAGCAGCACCACCTCTAGAAGACCGCAGTGGATTTAGTCATCCTTACGGTGGAGTTGGAAGTTTTAACAACTTTTATAAACCGAATCATTTTTACGGTAGCTACGGATACAATCCACCACCTTTCCCTTACTACGGGTATAATTATGGTTACAATTACGGTTACGGTGGCTATGGACCGCCGAATGGATTTGGCTACGGCGGTTATGGGTCTCCGAATGGATTTGGTTATGGAAGATTTTGGACTCCGTTTAAATACGGACACCCAATTTATTAAATTATATCAACTGAAAAACAGAATTGTAACATTTTACCTTGTAACTCTAAATTATTTATTTTTCGAATGAAATAATGAATCATTTTAATATTGAACTTCCGATTGTTCACCTGAAGAAATAAAAATTCAAACTGCTGAAACCAATATTAAAATTGCAGATTGCAAAAACAAACAGGCGTAACACTTTACAAAACCTAAGTCATGAGGGTCTCAAGTTTAAAGACCTGCGAGTTGTGACGTCAAAAAAATGCTACATGACCCAACACATGTAGGCTAATATGTCAAACCAAACCAACTCCACACTAAAAAAAAATAAGGATGGACATGAGAAAAAAAAAGTTTTAAAAAAATTTCAATTTTGTTTAAAAGTCTGCAAAATCCTATTTCTGATTATAAAAAAATGTAAAACGATTTATCACAAAAGAAGTATTTGGGAAAATATTATTTCGTTTTTCTAAGCGTGTTTGATGTGTCTAGTCTTTTCTCTTTTTTGTTTGTTTAATACCTTGATTATACTAATTTTCTAAATTTGGTTCATACCCAAAGTTTAAGGCTAAAACTCTTCACAAAGCAATAATTATAAGAAAGCCAGTTACCTGGTTCATTCATTTAAATAAAATCACGTGACCTACCTTCTCTCCAATGAAAAGGAGGTCGGTGAGATTTTTTGGATTCACTCAACTTCAGTCTTTGATTGTGCACAACGGTAAATTCAAGTCAAGCGGTTGGAAGCATCATTTGGGGCTAAACAAAATGAACAAAAATTTGGTAAGAATGTTTATTATTAATACGTAATAACCAAACTTATTTTATTTATATTATAACAGTAATCTAACATACTAAAAACCAATTTCAGTTTATTTAATATTTCTACGCATTGATAATATTTCAATTTATATTGCTGAAATATGTGAATAATATTTTGTTTTTAATCCTTTCAACTTAAGACAGAAACTAACACTTAAATATTACTATATTTCAATTCATAAAATCAAAACAACCGGTATTTGCAAAAACATCAATAATTTTTCATTCTGTCTGGAATGCATTGAGGTTGTTGACATTTCTTGCTCTTGCCCTATTTTCCCACTGACCTTGTAATGTGGTTTTACGACCAACGTTCTCTCACATTTTTACTTCGCAATTATTTCTGAATAATGGAATTTCTCGAGTGAAACTAAACTAACAACTCAGTCATGGGTTCAATTTCAAATCCAGGCTGATTTCTTTTTCATCCGGATTAAAATTTTCCAAAATCATCCTGATTTATTTTAATTTTAATTTTAATTTTTTTTTAATTTTTATAGCACATTTTTTTACTTTTCTTAATCATCTGCCTCGTCATGGCATGCGAAGCTGCATCTCTATTCAGTCGAGACCATGCCAGAGAAGGCGGCGACACAATAGGAACCAGTGTCCGCGCCTTTTTTCTGCGTTTTTTAAAGCGAATGCTGAGCATCATGGGTTAAAAAACTAGGTCTATCTTTTTATAAAAGTAAGTTAACCAGCAAGACAATTTTTATTTACAAAACAAATCAAATGTTTTATTCATTTTTTTAATTTTTTTTTTATTTATTCATAAATAAAGCATCAACGTGACAAAAATACTTCGTTACTTCACGGCACCACTTTAAAAAAAAAAAAATTAACTCACGGTTTTTAAAAACCATTTACCTTTTTAACTGTACTGTACATAATGGCTCAACTTATTTAATGTATTTTTAACTGTATATTTTATACATTTTTTAAATCGTATTTTTTAACAAAATAAATTTGTAAAAAATAAATTACGATCTCTTTCTGTCATATCCATTCCTATCTGGGAAAAAAACAAGAAAACCAATCAGTGGAGGACCGTGCGGTGGAGGACCGTGCGGTGGATAACCCTGTCCATACATGTGATTGGGCCTCAAACTACCATATCCATAAGGTTTGAAGCCATATCCAGAATGATGTATACTGTGTCCATATTCACCATCTTCATGATTAAGACCGCCAAAACCATGTCCATAACCTTGATTAGGTCGACTAAATCCGGGTCCGTAACTTTGAATAGGACCATGTCCATACCCTTGATTGGAAGTACCGTATTCACTGAATTTACCATTCGATTTATCATCATCTTCGTATTCCCCATTTCCATTGCCTGTTAAAGATATGAGAAAATCTGCAAGAGCACTTTTGTCAGTTTTGTTTGCGTTGATTTTACTCTTCGCTTCAACACTCAAAACAATAGAAAAACAAAGTGAAAACACCTAAAACGGATAAATTAAATCAACACTTATTCTTTTTTTTTATTACTTCAAAATAAGCGTACTTACTAGGTAAGAAAGATACATTTTCCTCACTATGTGTTTCGAGAAAGTAAAAGTGAATTCCAATCATCGAGCTACAAAATTTATACTGACCTGACTTTAACCCTGTTGCACAATAACCTCATTTTTACTGTAACTTTTATATAAAGTAGATGATAATAATTAGGTTTTTGGATCTCTAGTTTAGCCAAGAAACAAAAACAAACAAAAAAATTGGACCAAATAGTTTTGTTTATTACAAAATTCTGAACAACAAACAACAGCAGCTACGACAACAACAACAGACCCGTTTTTACACGACAAAAAAAAAAAGCTAAAATGTTAAACTATAACAAAAATATTATGCGAAAACAATGTTATAAAGTGTAACAATGAGGTAATAAATGTACGTTTGCTATTGTAATTACATCTATGAAATACTAAAATAAAATAAAAATTCTGTTTTAAATCTTGCCAATTCGCCTGAAATTTGTTTTTAACCCAAATACCAATTCAGGACAAAACCGTGCAGTAAAGCTGCACTCAAGGCGGGCAATTACACATAATTCAAAAAAAGTTATTAACGCCCAAATACTCCGTATTGGGAGCTCAATAAAGACATAATTGGAGAATGGTGACTATCGTGCAGATAACTCTTTTTATAGCCTTTGTGTCCACCCATAACTGGTATAAATGTTGGTGGCATTCCAAAATGTCCAATTGGATGATGTCCATACCCATGACTCATTCCAAGGCCGTGGTGCATCCCAAGACTATGACCTAATCCGTAGCCAAGATCATGATGATTCATTCCTAACATCCCGAGATGTTGACCCATTCCATAGCCACCTAATCCGTACATTGATCCCATAGGACTACCGTGAAGACCGTGAAGTCCGTGAAATCCCGGATACAAACTGTGAATTCCACCGCTGTGATGGCTAGTTCGCTTTTCAGCCATGCTCAATCCAAAGCCAAAAACGACAGTCAATAAAACAACCTAGAGAATATGTTTGATTTTAAATACGCTCAGTTATCACTATCACTAAATCTACTGTACCAAAGACGGATTCTTCATGTTGACATGAATGAAGAGTATAACCACACTACAGCATCTGTTTGCGTGTACAGTATATATACCGGTACGCAACTAGAAAACCGTTTAAGAAATGGCCTGTAAATTGATTAGCGGTCATGAATCCCGCCTCACTGGCCGTTTTGGACGAATGACCTTGCTGAGACATACCGTAACCCAATTTGTCGCCTTGGAGAGCTTAGAAAAGCATACGTAATTTCGAAAGAGAAAAAATCGAACTAAGTGTTTAAATTAGGTCACAAAAAATTAAAAAGTGATGGAGAAATTTTGCTAAATCATAGTTCATTGCACTCAATAACACCATAATCGAACCTCAGTGAAAAATGACTATTTATTCACAATTACAATTTATTTCTACAATTATTCGTATATACAAAATGTGTGAGAAAAATATTTATTTACAATTGGTAATGATGATCCTGAGGATGAAATTTTGAGACTAAAATATTGATCGTCTATTATAGGGGAAATACAACAAATCTGTAAACATAAAATACAGAAACTTAATTATTTCCATCTTTTCAAAAAAGAAATCTGTTTACCATCTAGAAATTCACTAACGATGATAGTGGCTGTGGCCATCGTGATGACTGTAGTGGTGAACAGGAATAGGCAAAGGATAGGCCATAGGAATATATTGAGGTTTACTAGGGACCTTCTCGTAACTCGTGTGTTTTGCGATGACCAGAACACCGTGTTTTTCGTCATCATACCCGCCTCCGCCTCCATAACCCATCCGTTCCGCCATGAACGGTCTAATTTGTGCTGAGACGAGAAATAGCGCCATCGACAGAACAAATAATGCCAACTAAATATTTAAATATATTATTATTATTTTTTTAAATAAAGAAAACTCAAATGTTTTAAAACTTACCACCAATTTAGTCATGGTTCAATCTCGATTGTGATCAGTCAAGTGGTTAATACCACACACAACATCCTATTTATACCGAGCGACTAAGTATCCATTCTGACGTCATAGATACAGATTCGATGACCCCCTTCAACTTTCTCTTACTTTCCTTATTTCCTTTATTTTTTATATTTCAGTGCGTGCCATTATTATTTCAGAAGTTACATATTTCTTTTGCTTATTTGGCATTACGTAAGGTCATTAACTCCCGTCTGAACAAAGTATTTCCTGATGCTTAGTTTGTCTTTTTTTAAATTTTATTTAAACTGCTTTTCCAGTGGATTTGATTTGTATCTGCTTAAAAAAATACTACGAATAAAAATAAGCTATTTCCACGAATTAAATCATGTGGTAAAATGATATCAAATGAGGTGAAATCAGTGGAATGTGAAATTAAGCATTCACAATTGGCGCTTTACACTTAGTGAAATGTGAGAATTGCAGAGGTCATTGCTATGTATATGTCAATTTTGGTAGATTGAACCTGTTGAATTAATTTATATTGAAGGAAAAAGATTTTGTTTTTGTTTTTGCTTTCCTTATTTTTTTTTATTACTGCGATGTCGTATCAGGTCGCAATTACGGGGTATTGAACATACGAATAAGGAAAATAAAAATAAAACCTGTTACCACGAAAGACAAGTTGCATTCGAAAAAAGAACCAAATAGGAAACAAGTTTTAACCATATTTATACCTGGCTTGATTTGTATACCGTATGTTGATTGTTATAGTGTATCTACAAAATATAGTCTTGGAAGAATTACCTGTGTCAAGAGAGAATTTTGATGATACCAAGAAAGTGACTAAATTTGTACTATTGAACACAATAAAACCATCAAATTTAGCTATTAAAATTCACGTCTAGTATGTTAAAAGTCAACATTTGCATTAAAAGTTCAAAAACTTGCACGAAAAGTTAAAAAACCTGCATGAAAAGTTATAAAATTTGCATAAAAAGTTAAAAAATTGCACGAAAAGTTAAAAAAATTGCACCAAAATGTCAAAATTTAGCATTTAAAATTCAAACTTTTATAACTAAACATTTTCCCGAATCCTACCTCTCCTACGGCAAACAAATTATGATATAACATTAGTGAAAATATGTTTATCGTAAATAGTTAAACTCTCCCACTTCTTGTTTATCCATTCATGAGATGAAACCCATTACGAAGCGACCTAATAAACACCTTAATTTTAATCTCCTTCTATGGTCTAGTTACAAAACTACTTTATTCTAACAATAAAAATACTTCTTTCCAATGAAAAATAAAATACAAAAACAAAATAAAAATAAGCAAAACCGAATTGATCCTTTGATACTAAATATGGAACACTTAGAGGTCATTGAACCGTACTAAACAAGTTAAACCTATCACACCTGTAGCACCAAAGGCTATTCAAGATCAAGATCATCAATTGTGACAAGTGATAAGTGATTTCTTTTAATGTTTTCGCAATTTTCCCACTTTTTTTTTAATCCCGTAACTGCTCAAACGTAGTTAAAGATATAGGCGCATTATGCTATTTCTTAAGAATTGAAAGCCTTTAAGGAAAAAAATCCATATATGGTCATTACGAGGCGTGAATAAATGCATACATCCATTAAAAGACGACAGGCAAGAATCGTTCACATGCTTGGTTATTTTTGGTGCAAAAAGGGTCAAAAATCTTATTGTCATCGCAATTTATGACGTCAAGGATTAAGAAAAATCCGTTAAGCATATCACATATATATAACAAGAGCAAATCTGCCCCTTCGTACTTAGGTGAACGCATCTTGGTAAAGCCATGAAACGGCTCTGGGTAAATATGAAGTTACATTCGCATTTTACCATTAGATTCTAACTGTGCTGTGATGTAGGTATTGCCATGGATCCTGACATTACTGATTTTACCTTCAGTATCATCAGTTGGAAATAACTCATCATCTAGTCAATTAAAAGGTAAGTGCAGTATTAAGTACATTATTACTAAGCCAAATCCCAAAAAATATTTCAATTCAGAACAAAATGAAAACACTGAAGATAAGATAATCGAAGCAGGTTCATCGAAAGAAGAGATTGCAATGTCGGCTGAAAACGAAAAGTTAATTGAAAAAACACAAACAGAGGGATCGTCCTTGAGCGAAATGAGGTCTCCTCCATTACCAATTCCTTTACAAGAGAATCTCGAAAAGAAACAAGATAGAAATGGATACGGTTACGAAGATGGTGCGTATGAAGACGATGGAGGAGACTATAAAGCAATGGGAAGTTATGGAGGTGGTGGAGGTTACAAGAAGCAAATGGGTGGATATGGAGGAGGTGGTGGTGGTTATAAGAAGCAAATGGGTGAGTATGGAGGAGGTGGTGGTGGTGGTTATAAGAAGCAAATGGGTGGGTATGGAGGCGGCGATGGTTATGAGAAAAAAGAAATGGGCGGGTATGGTGGTGAAGGTTATAAGAAAGAAATGGGCGGTTATGGTGGCGGAGGCTATAAGGAGGAAATGGGCGGTTATGGTGGTGGAGGCTATGACGAAGGTGGCGGTGGTTATAAGGAGGAAATGGGCGGCTATGGGGGTGGAGGCTATGACGAAGGTGGCGGTGGTTATAAGAAGGAAATGGGCGGTTATGGTGGGGGAGGCTATGACGAAGGTGACGGCGGTTACAAGAAGGAAATGGGCGGTTATGGAGGTGGAGGTTATGACGAAGGTGGCGGTGGTTATAAGAAAGAAATGGGTGGTTATGGTGGCGGTTACGATAAGAAAGAAATGAAGGGTTATGGCGATGGTTATGGCGAAGAGAAAAAGGAGTATGGCGGAGGTGGTTATGGGTACGATAAGAAAAAGGAGTATGGCGGAGGTGGTTACGGATACGATAAGAAAAAGGAGTACGGTGGAGGTGGTTATGGATACGATAAGAAAAAGGAGTATGGCGGAGGTGGTTATGGGTATGGTAAAAAGGAAATGGGTGGTTACGGCGGTGGCTATGGTAAAAAAGAGATGGGAGGTTATGGCGGAGGTGGGTACGGATATGGTAAAAAGGAAATGGGAGGTTATGGCGGAGGTGGTTATGGATATGATAAGAAAAAGGAGTACGGTGGAGGTGGTTATGGATACGATAAGAAAAAGGAGTATGGCGGAGGTTACGGTGGAGAGAAAAAAGGGTATGGCGGAGGTGGTTATGGGTATGGTAAAAAAGAAATGGGTGGTTACGGCGGTGGCTACGGTAAAAAGGAAATGGGAGGTTACGGCGGAGGTGGTTATGGATATGATAAAAAGAAAATGGAAGGTTACGGCGGTGGTGGGTATGGAAAAGAGAAGAAGAAATATGGTGGAGAGAAGAAATTGATCGCTATTGCTGTTAAGACGGTCAAAAAGGAGAAGAAAGAGCCAAAGAAAAAAGTAAAATATATCAGTGTGCCAGTGAAATTAAAGACAGAACATAGAGTGTACAAAATCCCAGAAATACCAAAATATGTTGCAGTTCCTAAAATGAAGATGATGCACATGCCTATGAAACACCATGAATATGGAGGAATGATGGAGCACTATTAAAAATGTATTAATTGCGAATTAGCAATTTAGCCAGATATTTGTTTTTGTCTGTAAAGAATAATAAAAAATCTTATTTTTTGTAGTGAATGTTTATTATCTTATTTTAAAACACTCCATTTCTGTGCCATGAGCAAAGAAATCAAAATCGTGGGTACAAAAATGATACAAGTGCAAATGTGAAATAATTAAATGGTGCCAAGTGAAAAGTGACGCGTCATTCCATTACGTTGCTTCACACGATAACGCTTTCTGATAACAGCATGATTTCATCGTTTGAAAATTTAAATTTATTTATCTATTTCGAAAACGATGATTACACTAGCTGTTTTCTGGAAAGATAATTGTTGCTTGGTCAATCTATTCGTAACTGTCTAAGTAACTTTACAAATTTATATTCACTCAAAATTAACAATTTCTTTTTGGTTGTTTCGCCGTTAAAACTAAGCAATGGATAAAATTTTATCAACATCCGTGGGGTCAGCTGGTGATACAGAACGAGGGAAATAGGGAAAAACAAAATCATGACACTATCACCATTGAACTTTGCACTGCGATGCACTAGTCACCACATTTTTATTCACACGATTCCAATTGATTTGCTCACGGCACTTAAATATTGTGTTTAAAACGCCGATACTGGACCTTAAGGAGCACCCAAGCTGAAAAACAACATAAGAACATACCACTAGAAAAAATATAAATCAACGGTAATTTGTAATGGCTAATGTTGCTGACGGTAAGTTTAAAAAATATTATTATTTCTCCACAGTGTTAAATTTTTTCTGTAATTATAGTAAGCAAATCCAATTGTGGATGCTGTAAATGCGAAGATTGTAAATGCGATCCTTGTAATTGTTGTAAATGCTGTGAACATTGCCGTAGCCACCAAGTAAAGCAATGCTGCACGTGCAAAGATTGCAAATGTGCTGAAACCAAGGGCAAATGTGACAGCTGCGAATGCTGCGATAAATGCCGATGTGTCGAAGACGAGAAACCAACGGCGGACGTTGTTGATGGTAAGTTTAGAAATAATATTAATATTTCTACACTATTAATTTTTTTTCTTCGAAATTTAGCAACCAAGTCCAACTGTGATTGTTGTAAATGCGAAGATTGCAAATGCGATCCTTGCAGTTGTTGCAAATGCTGCGAGCATTGCCCTAGCCGCAAAGCCGAGTCTTGTTGCGAATGCAAAGGCTGTAAATGTGGTGAAACCAAGGACAAATGCGACAGCTGCAGATGCTGCGACTCATGTCGCTGCGAAGAGATCGAGAAACCAACGGCGGACGTTGCTGAATGTAAATACCAAAATATGCAGATTTTTATTGATATTAATTTTTCTTTCTCAAAATGTAGTACCCAAATCCGGCTGTGGATGCAACGAAAGCAAAGGTTGCAACAAAACCAAGGGTAAATGCGATTGCCGCAAATGTAGTGATAAATCCAAAGGCACAGAAGACGTGAAGCCAAAGTCTGGGAGAAGTTGCTGTGTTCAATAAGATGATGAAAAACGATCCGCTTACTGCAAGTGCAGCACTACGTACCAATGCAGTTTCAGCAAACGCAAAAGCTGATAAAAATGCGTCAGTGCCCAAACGTTAAGAAAGTGTACTGCATATTGTAAGATTTTAGCAATTTTAGTATTTTAAATATAATTTCGAAATATAAATTCCTTTCAATAATAATTGTAAGTACAAATTATATCTGTATGTGTTTTATTTTTTTACTCTTAATTAAAATGTTTACGGAACAGTTTTCTCTAATTGTTTATCACATTGCACTGCAGGTCACACTTTTAAGTTTGGATTAAAGTTGTATTTAAAAATAAAAATACACGTATTAATTAAAATTCAGAATTAAAATTGAAATTGTCACTAAATGTTGTTGTGGCACTGCCACGATGGTTCTTTGGTACAGTCGTAGCCAGAAAAATCTTCCCTGATTCGGTTCAAAACTTACCTGCAGAATGAATATTTTTAGCTGTCTCCACTAGATGGTGCAAAAACTCGTTGATAATTTGTGACAAGTTGGCGTGTAAATGATGGCACAAAATAATCTAAACATTTTTGGTTTAGGTCATGCTGTGACATCATTAAATTGTCAATTTGTCATACATAATCAATGAGTTTTTGCACCATCTAGCGGACACAGCTAAAAATTCACATTCTACGGGTGAGCTTAAACCGAAACAAAAAAGATTTTTCTGGCCACGGTAAAAATCTACCGAGGAATAAACCGTTAAATCAAAGACGAAAGAAATCACTGAAAAAAGATCTGGCCAAAAATAAACGATAGCAGGAGGAAACCGCAAAGTTTATGAATTCCAATGTGAAAGTGGCCAGAAAGATCAGCTGCAACAAAGAAAATATCCGAGTGTTGGCCAAAAACCGAAAATCCAATGAGACCATTGTAGATTTTAAAAAAGTTGATCAAGTTAATTCCAAAGGCAAGCGCACAAGCGAACGCTAATGTGAGTTTGATATCAAACTACCAGTTCTGAATCATAGGTGGTGTAACTTTTATCTTTCATTCTTATCTTTTATTTTTAATTTAGTTTCGAACACAATAAATATTTAAAAATTTCTCATAGTTGATTCTTTTTGCTTACGTCCGCAATCACGCAATCGCGATTGCATTTTTATACTTTCAACTTATAATTATAACTTACGAATAGCGCGTTATACTAGACGCGACCCTGACTAAGATATAATCAGATTGTAATCTATGGTCGCACCCAGTATAACGCGCCATTTATAAGTTATACTCCTGTGCCTATTTATAAAAATACGTATGAATGCTGTTTCCACGTTACACAGCGTTACGTATCATTCCCAATAAAATCTATAACAGAAAAAAAAAATATAATTCAGATTTTAAACCAAATTGGAACCATATTAACTGTCTGCGCCGAACGAAATGCGCCGATTAATTTAGCATCAAGTTACCAGACGCCAACTATAGCTCATTATAAAAAAACTTCGACTTCATCTTTCGTACAAAACCCTTTCTAACGACATTATTAAGTCATTGACTTTCAGCGGACACTAGGAAACAAGACTCAGATCTAACCATCACTTCCGAGATTGGTACTGCATTATCTACCCGTGCAGCAAAGCGGAAACGCAAAAAAGTCAATAAAAATATCTGTCCATAAATAGAGTAGACGCCGTTACAAATCTCAGACAAACCACAAACACACAACAGTCAACAATGTCTCGCCTTATCCTCGTAAGAAAACAAATTTCTATTTTACACTATTGAAACTTAACCTCTTTTATTCTGATGCACTCTATTGAGACTTTTCTGCAACACCTTTCAGGTTTTAGTTTCCTTAGCCGCCGCAACGGCGCTGGTATCATCAATGAGTTACGGTCATCACGATCACCACGGTCATCACGAACATCACGGTCATCACGATCATCATGGTCATCACGATCATGATCACAAACATCACGGCGATCATGACCATGATCACAAACATCACGGCGATCATCACCATGATCACCATCATCACGGCGATGTTCACCATCACCACGATCATCACCATCATCATCACGGGGGTGGTCACAATGATATGAAAGCAATTATTATCAAAACTCACACAGTTAAAAAGGAACACAAACCCCAAATTATGTGGTTGCCGGTTCACCATTCGTCACATGGGCACGGTCACCACTACTAAAAGGGTATCAAGGGGTATAGGAGCGTTACGAAACTGTTTCAATTTTAGTGTCGTTTCGTTATCTGTGTATATTATGTATATGTACATACTAGGCGCATTCGTTATTGTTTAAATGTCATGCACATGCCAAATGCCACTGAAAACAACTAAATCGGCTGCCATACTGTTTAGCGTAAATTAGTTTAAGAATGCTGTTAACTTAGCTGTTGGTTTAATCTCTGTACTTTTTATTACTGGATTATTTAGTGGTTCCTTTAGATTTGCTGGTTTTTTTGGGAGATATTGTTGTAGATATTGTAAATATCAATACTTTTGTATTTATAATGAAATCTGTGAGCTGTAGAACAATACAGCTTTTACTAACTCCAATTTATGACAATATTGTAATTTAAAAAAGATGTGGGTCATCAAGTTCACTGACACAACTGTCGATATCATTTTTAAGGTTGTAAATTAGATAATTAGAAAATGACAATATTAAATAAAGAAATTTACTAATCTAGTTCATATCCATTATTTTCATCTTAATATTTTTTTTTTGTTTATTTTCGTATGGTTTTAAAATTCGCTGATGCACATATCAACAAAAGGTAAGTGACTGCATTGATTGACCAACACACCCTTCAAGACTGCATCCGGTGGGTGGGTCATCAAATGATGTGAAGGGAAAAGAAGTAAATAGCAGGTGTTGACCTAATTGCTCACTGAGGTAAAGGTAAAATGGTTTTTGGAATAAACTTAACCTCTCAAAAAAATCGACTCTCGACTCGAAGAATTTATAAAGAGCCGGAAAAGAGAAAGTGGTACATTTTAAAGTGACAGTTTTTCGATTCCTCGATTCCAGCGCAGCGAGAGCAATTACGAAGATCCAGTTCTCTCATTAATAGTTACAGAATACCCAAATAAAAGTAGGTCACCTTTTAGAAAAATGGCTGTGTAGCCTCGTTGATGCGCATCCGAGTGCGCATCCTTTTCAAAATTAAAAAATCGCTCAAAATAATAATGGCGTCAATAGCATCGTGAAATATGGAAATATTGGAAACCACAGCGATTGCTCAGAAATATTAAAAACAAAATTAAATTTCTTGTCGTTGTTTTTGTTTTAAATTTTGTGATTCACATCTCTTCATTTGTCAACGAGAAAAATAAGAATAAAAATGTATAATTTCTCTTGTGTACCGATAAATTTGTTTGTCCATGGAGTGGTTTTTCCAATGAAAATCCGTTTGCTCATAGAATAAACATCCTTGTAATACTATTCAAATGAATTCTCGTTGAATACTTCATTATGCCACGAGTCCACGAGTCACAATAAAAAAATATTATTCAAATGCATAAATTCAAATTCACTTCCTCACTGACTTCTTGCATACATTTCTCCATTATGTTCCCTTTTTTAAAGCAACGAATTTTATTACACAGAATAATAAAAATTCACAGGTTTAAGAACGAACGTAAATCAACAATTATGCACCCGAACATCTAAAAGCCATACCTCACCTTTTGTTGATCTTGGCGTCCCACATAGCTTTCCCATTTCCTAGGAATCGTGAACTTTGTTCTTTTCGCATTGTACAAAGTGCCACTTCATATTTACAACACTTCCGTCGAAACTATATAAAGAACCGAATCAAGCAGATGAGTCTTCAAACCGATTTCAAGCTATGGCGTTGGTAAGTCTCATAAAATTTTGATGTAATATCCCCCCCTAACGGTGATTGTTGCAATTTCATTAATGCAGCGTTATTGCTTTTCATTGTTTCGTTTTTTCTGTTTTGGGATAAACCGTTACCAAATAGGCATTCTTTATCGTCTTTTTGGCACTTTTGGGAATTTCATCATCCACGGGTGACACAAAATCATTACCGTCGATTAAGGACGAAGTTCAGGAAAGAAATTTTGGATTGATTCGTCCGCAATACCCAAACAACAACAACCCATGGAACACTGGCAATACTTACCCAGGATATCGCCCAAATCCAGGTTCAGGATATCAACCAAATCCAGGATATCAACCATACCCAAATTACAACCAGCAATACCCAAACTTCAATCAGCAATTCCCAAACTTCAACCAACAGTACCCAAACTATAATCCACAGTACCCAAACTACAATCCACAATTCCCAAACTACAATCAACAGTTGTACCCAGCAAATAATGGATGGAATCGGCCCACTGGGAGTAGACCATCTGGCTATTCGGGATAAAAATAAACGAATTATTTGATCTTGTTTTCTCTCGTTTGGGTTCAATACCTTCTCCAATACTTGAACAATAATGTAAATGAAAAACGACATTTAGTCCTCATTGTAAAGAGCAGCAATTAAAAATTTTGACAACTTAAATGGATTTTCATTCGTTTTTTTTCCCTAATGTCAACACACTGGTTTTAGGGAACCTACTTATTGACACAATGTCATCGAAAAAAATCATTGTTATTTAGTAGAGCTGACCTTGATTAAAAACCTTTTATTTGGACATTATATAAATATGACTGAGCGGTTGATACATTTTTCACAATCAAATAGAACTGCAATGAAGACGCAGCTGGTAAGCCAATTCCACTTACTATTTTTTAAATAATTGACCAAATGCACGTATATCTTTAGCTTTTTCTCATCCTTTGGTTTTTCCTGGCCACAATGGCTTCGTGCTTTCCAGCTAATCGTCAAAAAGCCCAAGATCGCATAGGATTAAGTTTACTTTCACTCTTTTTCCTGCCAAGACTTTTCCAATATCTTCGTGGACCATTTCCACAAACGTTCGTCGGTAGACCAGTGCCAGATGGCAATGGTAATTTTGTGTTCACATTCGGCAAGAAAAATTACTATAACTAATTACCGATTTCATCTGTTAAGCAGTCAACATTGTTAACTATCATTTTAACACGTTTGTTTTGTGCCTAACTCTGATTTGTGTAACAAAATAAACCAACTTTTAACCCGAATTCGTGACTTTAACTCATTTAACAGTTACAAAGTAGTACAATAACCGTATTTAAACAATTACACAATGCATTAAAATAGAATAATATTTATGGTCTATAAAGAAAATTTAAATTTGAATAAATTCCATTGTAACAATTACCGTTATTGCTACTGCCAATTTCCAAGAACTCCCCACAGGGAGGAGCGAATTGGATACACGCCAATGCGTTATCGGAGGAAAACGGATACTATGGGTGTGGGTAGGGGAGCATAAAAAAGAGAGTAGGTTTAAAAAAAGCGAAAAAAAATGGCCCAGAGCGTTGTTTTTCCTTTCGCTACACCTTGTGTTTTTTTTTTTTACCACTAACCTAAAAACCAGCCTAGAGGGTTCCCGGACCTGTTGGTAATGACCGTCACTTGGTGACGACACCCATACAGCTATAAAAGGGGACAGAAGCCACAGCTAAAAAAATGACCAAATTCTGAAGTGAAGTATCCACAGCCATTTTAAAGAAGGAGAAAAAAAATAACTGATAACAATGAAATTTTTGGTAAGTTCCGAATTTTGTCATTTATTTACTCGTCTTATTTCAAGCAAATAAATCTGTCTGCTCGTCTTGCCTCATACTTTATATCCTTGATGACAAAACACTTATTAGACTCGTCTTTGCAACCTACTTTTCAATGTATTAATACTGCTGGTGTCTGTTTTTAATTTCCAATTAATAAAATATTTATTTCTATGCAATTTTTATCAGACGTGAGTCATTAATGATTCCTTATTTATTGTTATTTAGATTGCCTTTGCGTTATTTTTCATCTTTGGCGCCATTATGGCCGAAGTTGAAGAAAAGGTTGCGGAGGAAGTAGAAACAGAAGCAGTAGCAGAAGATGCAGCAGCCACTGACATTCAAGCAAGAAGTTTTGGTGGTTACGGTGGTTACGGTTATCGACCGTACGGTGGTTACGGCGGTGGTTACGGCGGTGGTTATGGAGGTTACGGCGGAGGTTACGGCGGTGGTTATGGCGGATACGGCGGTGGATATGGCGGTTACGGGTATGGACGACCATACGGAGGAATTGGCTTCCCGTATGGATATGGTGGATACGGTAGGCCGTACGGTGGTTACGGAGGTTATGGACACGGGTTCGGTTTTGGTTATTGATTTAATTTCTTTTTTAAATTGTGTGTAATTTAGTAACTGACTGCACTGTAAAAATAGAATTGGACATGTAAATTGAATTAGTTCAAGCACAATAAATTTTGTAATAAAAAGATGAATTCTATATATAGTCTCGCTCTCGTTTATGGATCAGAATCAGAAGATTTATCATTTGTCAATCTCCCTACCTGTCTTGGGGTTAATCTTTACTCCAATAGATGGCAGTAATGTCGTTTTGTAGCACGAAACCACAATGCAAAATTCTTTGAGAAACTCCCTGAGAAATCAAAATCAGATATGAATTTTAACATTGAAAAAATTAATGTGTAATTATCTTGTTCAATGGAGGGCATATTAAGTTTAACTAACTTTATTATTTAACGAAAACCGTTAAATTGATCGTGATAGCGGTTCTGATAACTAGTGCATTCATTTCATTGTGTGTATAACTGAACTTTAATTTTGCAAGTCATTATAAATTTTAAACCATTAAAAAAAAAGTCATAAACAAATTTAACCTTAATTACCTTAATTCTTAGTTTAATACAAGATTGACTGATATTAAGATAATGCAGAAGTAACGGATACGCGATGATTAGGCTGCTTGAGCGCTGTAGAGACCATCTTAGGTAGATAACAACAACTGTTATTAGCAAATTCTTTCAAACAAAGAAAAAAAAGGAGGTTTATGTTTATAAAACTAAATAAATAAAGGGTTCTCATAAGTGTGCCTCAATTTTTTCCGGAAAAGCAAAATTTCGCCTGAATGCTCACTTATTCATTTCGGCTTCGCCGCATTGTCCATGCGGGTTTGAAAAATGACTGCTATTGTGTTTCTCGTTGCATAACATTTGCCACGATTTAATAAAATTAATTTTT
>JAQFXT010000731.1:0-27139 GCA_034683725.1 Strigamia crassipes | reverse complement strand
CAAATTTTGACAAGTTTCGACAAATTTTGACAAGTTTCGACAAATTTTGACAAGTTTCGACAAATTTTGACAAGTTTTGACAAATTTTGACAAGTTTTGACAAATTTTGACAAGTTTCGACAAATTTTATTAAGTTTCGACAAATTTTGATAAGTTTCGACAAATTTTGATAAGTTTCGACAAATTTTGATAAGTTTCGACAAATTTCAACATATTTTTGACAAATTACAACAAATTTTGACAAATTACAACAAATTTTGACAAAACTTGATAATTTCCATCCAATTTTGACAAACCTGACAAATCATAACAAATTTCTGCAAAAGTTACAAATCGCAACAAATTTTGGCAAATTTTACAAATTTTGACAAATGCCAATAAATTTAAACCAATTTTGGCATATTTGACCAAATTTCGACAAAATTGTCACCATTGACAAGTGCCAACAAATTCCGATAAATTGCAACATATTTTGATGTATGTTTACAAATTTCGACAAATTTTGATAAATCCCAACGAATTTTGATGAATACCGATAAATTTCGACAAATTTCGCCAACCTACAGTATTGACCAATTTCGATTCCATAAAGCCGCCCCTCTGCTATTCAGCAAGATTGTCTTTACCAGCCCCAAATCAGCAATGGAATAAGACCAAATCAGCCCCGAAATCAAAGTGATAAGCGGCAAGCGTATATTCGTCACCACCAACTTCAAAATAACCACCGTCCACTGCTGGCATATCGACGAATTCTCTTCCAGAAACAACTCCTGCAACTTCTTCCTCCCATTCAAAAACAAAACCACCATCAAAACGCACACACAACCAATTATCACATAAACTGAATTTAGCACCACCAAATCACCAACATCGAACACAGACCTCCTACCATCCAAACCGGAATCCAAACCGGAATCTTGATTTCTGATGTTTATTTTTGGATTACGCCTTACACCCCTCCTTGTGATGATTTGATTATTCTTTATTGTAATTGACCAGGTTTGGTCATGTGTTTTTCAATCGATATAAAACCTTGATTGAGGAAATAAATTGACACTTCGAGTTTTGGAGTGAAACTACAACTACTAGTTCTCTGACTCTAGTCATTTTTCATAACACTTGGGAATGTTTTGGATGCGATAAACCGCGCATTTTAACAACCGGCTGGAACCTTATCCCCCTAGGAAAGGGTGAAACCTGGACTAATTTAACAACCTTTTGAGCGGTAAATCTTGGATGATAAATAAATATTAGTTTTCAAACGCGAGGAAAGGAAATCTTAACTACCCGACGCTCACGTCTGACGGGAGCCATTTTTGCGGATTTCCACGAACTTGCCCTATTATTACATGAGCATTTCGGCCCACGCTTGTGACAAAATAAAAATAAATACGAAAATTCGACTCGCTTCGCTCGACCGACGTAACGAGCACCAGCAACACCGCGCCGACAACATCGCCAAATTGATGCAACCGAATATAACAAAAGTAACCGATGGCAAAAGTTGGACCAAACTAGCGACATAATGACGCAATAGAAGATTGCCGTGCTGCAGCGACGTTATCCGGAGCGTGCCGAAACCGCGCCGATCAACATCCCGACGGGTACGAGCGTGGCGTAGTCTGGGTGGTATTGTGCGGCGGCGAACACGATGACCGTGCCAAGGAAAATGGATATGGCTAGTTTGCATCTTGCTGAGCGGTAGAGGAAGTGCAACAAGAATAAAGCGCACGCGATCTGTGAGCTGAAGTTGACAGTGTGCTTCGCCAGGACGAGTTGTAGGGGGTTGAACGCGAGGATGGTGAAGACAAGGCCGTAGTATTGTGAGTGTTCGGCTACAGTCACCACGTGGTCAAGGGGATGGCCAAGTGGTGCTGGACGCAACACACACTGTAAATGTAAAGAACACACATAGACGCACTATTTAAATGAGTTAGCTTTATTTATTGGTGGTGTCTAGGGGCCAGTGCACCTATCTGTGGTTTCCTATTACAAGAAGTTCCTCAACTCCTTCCTATTGTTCCTGACCGCTGGTCACGCCATCGTAGACCGCGTGGCCAGCAAGTTCCTGGTTAGATTTCTACCACGCCATGCATTAGCAACACATGGTGCAAACGGAGCGGACGCTCAGGTCCCTGCGGCCCACCGAGCGGACGCTCAGGTCCCTGCGGCCCACCGAGCGGACGCTCAGGTCCCTGCGGTCTGCAGAACGGGCACGCATGGCCAGAAGTCGCCATGCATCGTTTGGGTCGCCCAAAGACATGGGAGACAGGCCATGGCAGAGCAACGACTGCCCTTGGAGCGCTCGGGCAACCTCGTGCATGCAACTTTCGGATTAGCCCGACCCCTCTGTCTCTATTGGTCATCAACGGGTCGCAATCCACCTATGGCTAGTGAGCTGCAACAGAAGCCGCGAATGTCGACCCTTGATCGCTGGGCGTTCACAGTAGACCATGTTGAAGAGAGTGATGAAGGTTGCAAGGATGGAAATGTCTTTCCAAAGGTGGATGTTTTCGGAATTGCATGGGGGTGCGGTGGCAGATTCGTTGTCTTTCAGATGTAGGAGGCCGTGCGGGAGAGCGTCGGTGATCAACAGCGACGTGTTTTCGGTTTGGCGTTTGGGTTTGTGTGCGGAGAGTGATACTGAGGCTAAATCGACGGATTGGAGCCGGTCTCTGAACATTTTTAGCGGTCTGGAAAAGAAATTTTAAAAATTGTTATGACTCGTTGAATGGAGTTTTAGAAAATTAATTTAATTGTTTTGAAGTGTGAATTCAATTTTTATGAGTTTGACGTGATTTGATGAATTTGACAATCTTTATGGTTTATTTCGTCGAATTTCATCAAATTTTGATAATTTTTGACGAAATGTGCTGAAATTTAAAGGCTTTTAATAAATTTCTAATGAAATTCATCAAATATTGATGATTTTTGACGAAATTTGACGAAATTTGACAAAATGTACTGAAATTTGACGAAATGTGCTGAAATTTGATGGCTTTTAATAAATTTCTAATGAATTTTATCAAATTTTGACAAAATTTGATGGTTTTATTCGTCGGATTTTAAAGACATTTGTCAAAATTTGTCAGTTTTTGATAATTTTTGACGGAATTTTTTTTATAAAAATTGACAATATTTACAAAATTTTACAAAAAATAGACGAAATTTTCGTACAATTTCATAACATTCTGTCAACATTTGATTAAATTGACACTGTGTGACGGTTTATTTCATCGAATTTCCTCAAATTTTGACAATTTGTGATTAATTTTAACGAAAAATCTATTTTTATATATATTTTCATTTTTGAGGTAGATATAAGAGGGAAAATGCAATATTTTCATGTTAAATTCAATTGATCTTTATGTATTCAACGCTTCTTACTGAAAAAGTCTCCGAGCGGTACAATTTGATGCATTTGGTTCTGGATACCTACAGGTTAACGGAGAACAGATGTGTGAAAACAGTTTTATCTCTCTTAATTTTTTTTTTTTTACCTGTAATAACCAGCTGCGAATTTTTGCGAAATTTTTTTTTTTTTATATTCAATTTAGTTTAAAACAGATAGACAAAAACAATTTTAATTTTGAGACAAAATTCAAAATTACAAGTAACATATTATTCTTAAATAAAAGATAAAGGGGAAAAAATATCTAGTCGTCTACGAAAACGATTTTAGATGAGTTTTGGTGTTAAAATACCAAAATTTAGGTATTTTTCATTAAAGCTATGTTTTTAATTACCGTATTGTGTTAAATTAATTTCTTTGCAACTAAAATTAATTTATCAACATATATTTATACAATTCGTGTACAAATCAACCTGAATTAAAAGGCTCCATTTTGTTGTTGTTGTTGCGCTGTAAAATAATAAATAAAAATAACATTACGAGTTTGCATATTTGGGATGATTAATTTGGTTAAAAACCTTTAATCGGAGATGAAGATATTGTTGAAATGGGCCGCGCAAAACTTCTTCACTTCTTCTGTGTATATATAATTTAATATAAATAAAAATCAATTTTTGAGGCAAAAGATGGTTCATTTAATTGCTTACCATTGACTTCAATTAAATTTGCATTTTTCTGATGAATAACAACGTAAAATTCTCTTTGATCCGAATATTTCCCCACAATCCAACAATCTGACATTGTTTTAAGAATTAATTCACCACCTTTACTCAACCTAAAACAGAAAAAAAATATAAATATAAATTAGGTTTAACAAATTAGGCCTAAATCAGTCATGCAAAAAGCCCATATCGATCTATTTATTCATTAATTTATTTATTTATTTATACATTTATCGATCTAAAATACTCTCTTTTTTATGTTTTTGTTAAATAAATTTGATAATTTGATTACTTTTTGACATTTATTTGATATTTATTGATATTTGCTTGCATCTAGTCTCTTAGTTACAAAAAAAATACAAATTCCGTCGTAGTTGTGAATACCAATCTCGGTCATGCTAAACCTAAACGGCCATTCACAAGTATACTGGAATTTGATTTTTTTTGTTATTCCCTCATTACCTTTTCAGATCGAAATTTAAATCAGCGATGATTTTCATCACGTCGCTAGGTATATTAATGCTCCCTGTTCGTTTCGTATCACCATGAACTGATGATTTTTGTGCCAAGTTCATGTGATTGAAATAAATATATTTAAAATTCAAGTCCGAACTCGCATTGCTGTAAAAAAAAAATCAAAACAAAAAAAAAAATCAATAAAATTATTAAGTGAATCGAAAATCAATCCAATATTCACCTGATTGGTTTTTTATTGTATTGATCTCCAATTTCAGACGCTAAACTCGATAACTGGTTTCCCAAGAACCCGTCTAGTTTCTTGAAAAAATCAATGTTCAAATTTGTTGTGCCTAAAATAAAATGAATCGATAAATTTATTATTAACAAAATGGCAGCAAAATGGCCAAAAGATAAAATACATACTGTCAACTAGTAGACAGACGGTCGCACCCAAAGCACGATACGCTACCAAATAACATTCCTCGCATTTGGTTTCCACGTTAACGAATATCCGGGGGATTTTCCCCAAATCAGACTCGTTTAAGTTAGGTGGACCAAGTATAAATCTGCATCGAGTAATCAGTTTAAAAAAATGCATTAAGACAGGAATTATTGATGGAAAATTCGGTGCGAGATGTATAATTTATGCATGCTAAAGCAAATAAACGGAATTTTGGTTGAATAAATGTATTTTCGTCCAAAATAAGCATTTTTATGCAAATAAATGCAAATTTTAGGCAAATAAATGCATTTTTTAAACAAATAAATGACATTTTTAGTTGAATAAATGCATTTGTAAGCAAATAAATGAAATTTTTAGTTGAATAAATGCTTTTGTAAGCAAATAAAATCATTTTTTAGATAAATAAATGCATTCGTAGGCAAATAAATGCATTCTTTAAGCAAAAAAAATAGAATTTTTAGTTGAATAAAGACATTTTCAAGCAAAAAATGCATTTTTTAAAGCAAATAAATGAAATTTTTACATAAATAAATGCATTTTCATGCAAAAAATGCATTTTTTAAAGCAAATAAATGAAATTTTTACATAAATAAATGCATTTTCATGCAAAAAAATGCATTTCTTAAAGCAAATAAATGAAATTTTTACATAAATAAATGCATTTTTTGCAAATAAATGCATTTTTTATGCAAAAAATTTGAAATTTTAGTTATATAAATGCATTTTCTGGCAAAAAAAAATTCAATTTTTAGGTAAATAAATGTATTTTACAATGTTAAAATACGTCCGCTTGTTTAAAAACAATATTTTAGGCTCAATTAAGCACCTATCTATTACCGAAAACAAATCTTTAGGCATGGCCTAATCCCACCATCTTACTTTCCAAAGTGAGGCGACACACTGTCGGTGTGAAACACGGTCGCAGAAGCCGCGCCGATTTGCAACTCCGAATCCACGCACGCAGGAAACAAATTAGTCGTCAGATATTTGTACATTACTTGCATATCTTCTTGTTCCAATCCACTCCTACCAACAAAACACAAAACAAAAAACATTAATTTTTTTACATAATCAAATTTCGATCAAATTTCACCACACAAGTTGATCGTTGAACAGAAAAGCGATGTATTTGACGAGCGTGAACGAACTCTCTAATCGGTTAATGAAAAATTGAATTTTCAAAAAATTGTTTTTATCTAGCGGAAGAAAACTAATCCCGCGGAAAATATCCATTATGTCGCTATCCTGCAGCCTCAACGAAGGTAAATACTAAAAAAAAACGACAAATTTAATTAAAATTTAATAAAAAAAACGACAAATTTAATTAAAATTTAATAAAAACGACAAATTTAATTAAAATTTAATAAAAAAACGACAAATTTAATTAAAATTTAATAAAAAAACGACAAATTTAATTAAAATTTAATAAAAAAACGACAAATTTAATTAAAATTTAATAAAAATGATAAACTTTGCGGCCATTTTGGATTTTTTGTTTACCCGGGAGAAGAAATGTTCGAGGTTTTCTTTGACGTGCGTTATGGAGGCGCAGGTTTTCATGTTGAGCTCGAAGGGGCCCATGAACAACTGTTTAAAAGGAAGGAAATGTTGGAAATTTGAATTTGGAATGGTGGTGGGTTTGTTTTTACTCTGAACATGTGGTAGGTTTGTTTGAGAATGGCTTGGTAGACATTGTCCTGGACGTCCTCGCTTTGATAGTCAACGGTAACTTGATCGTCTTTGGTTTTCTGTTGGAATGGAATGTTCAGAGTCTAGAGGAAGAAAATTAAAACGATTTGATTAGTTCATTTGTTTTTGTAATTTAAATGTGGAAATTAATTTTTATGCAGTTTAGAAGTCAAGTTTTTGAGTCAAAATGGCTTTTTGATGAGTTAAAGTGGAGTAATGGGTTAACATTTGAATTTTTGGGTAAAACAATCGAATTTTTGGATAAAACAATCGAATTTTTGGATAAAACAATCGAATTTTTGGGTAAACCAATCAAAATAATGGGTAAAAAAAATTTTTTTGGGTTTCTAAATTGAATTTTTGGTTAAAAAATTCGAATTATTGAGCTAAAAAAAAAAACTTTTGAGTTAAAATTTGAATTTTTGGGCAAAATTTGTTTTTTTTGGTCAAATTTTCGAATTTTTGAGCTAAAAAAGTTGAGTTTTGAGTAAAAAAAATTCAGTTTTTCAGTTTTTTAAAATATTTAAGCAAAAATTTGAATTTTTTGAGCTAAAAATTGATATTTTATAAAAATAAACAATTGAATTTAAAAAAAAAAAAATAAATTTGTTAAGTATAAAATTGAATAACAAATTGAATTTTTAAGTATAAAATTGACTAACAAATTGAATGTTTAAGTATAAAATTGACTAACAAATTGAATTTTTAAGTATAAAATTGACTAACAAATTGAATTTTTGACATAAAAATTAAATCCTCCAGTCAAAAATTTTATTTTTTTTTTAAAAACCTTACTAGAATCATCCAGAAATTATTTTCTGCTTCTAAAAAAAGTTGACAAGTCTTCTTTGTATGTACAGCCTGACAAGGTTTCAATGGATCAAAAGTACTACAACAAAAAAACCAAAATCAAAAATTAAAAAAAAATCGAAAAAAAAAAAGAAAACATTAAAAACTTCACTAAAAACCCAACAAAAAAAAAATACTCACATTGTAAATTTAACAAAAGCCTCACAGAGGCCAACAGTTCTGATTTGAGTGTCCAAATCAGTTTCCTTAGGATGATAATACAATATCTTCTTATGTTCCTTAAAATAATATTTTTATTCAAACAAATCCATATTTCCAACCAATCAATTCAACCACCTACCTCGCCTTCCCTCTGACCGAGTGTTGGGTTGAAAATAATAAAGTTGAGTAAAGATATCGGCGATTTCGCGCCCATTATCGTTTTTTTACAGACCCATTATTCGCTTAAACAGCTTAAGATACAATCAGAAAACCGTGAGAAGGGCGCTGCCATCTTGAATCTCCGTATCGCGGCTAGATTTCGCCCTTCACTTCATTCCAAATCAGTTGTGAGGGTATATGACGTCATCCAGTTCACGAGTGAATCAGAAATCACTCCTGGTGGTAAATATGACGGAGAATTGAAAAATTTAGAAATTAATCGACTAAAAATAATGTATTTATTCCAGAAATGCACAGACGTGTATTTTATTCGTTCTATTTTCGTAGGAATTATTGATTTGGGCGAGTAATTAGCGTGTAATTTTAAACCGCACATGGTGCATTGATTAGTATGGTGGCGCCATCTGTCGACGAAGCGCCAAACGACACAAATCGAAGATGGCGATGATCGAGCCTAACGTGAAGGCAATGGCGAACGAAATTTTTTAAAACTCTCACTTAGAGATAACGAATTGCGCACATACGGTAAGCAACACAATATGATACCAAGGTTTGTGATTATACAATGAATTGCTGGTCGCACTAAAGCTTGAATAATTAATCAGCGCATGACGCAGCATCCAAAATCATCCGGTGACGTCATAGGGATGCTGAGAAGAGATCCAAAGAATGCACAAAATTTAAAAAAAAATAAATAAATAAATAGAAAATTAATTATTTCCGGTTTGAAAACCGAAAATTGAAAAAAATTAATTTTTTATTTAGAAAATAAAAAATTTATTTTAATTAATTTTTATTAGTTTTAAAAAAAAAAAAATTAATTGAAAATTTTATAATTTTTTTTCGGTTTGTAATGATGTTTAAAGCGTTTTATTGCTCACTTCCTGCTTTTTTCCTGCTGTCATCATATTCTCATCAATTAAACTTAATCAATGCGATGCGATAACCCAAAATGGTTACATTCATCGTGTGTTGATGTGCGATGACGTCACCGATGGATTTTTGTTCCAATTTTGGATGCAGTTGTGCCAAACCCATTCCACGCATTCATTTCAATCACAATACGGTAGACCAAAACATTGCAATCTATTATTCATGTATTTATTCATTTATTTATTTATTTATTCTATTTTATTTATTTATTTATTTATCTTCTAGAAAACTCGTTGCATTGCACATGCGTGCTGGTGGGTCAATATTTTTATTTTTGTATTTAGTAGCTTTCAAATGCATCTATTGACTGAAGGTTATTATGAGAATTACTACACGGAGATCGCCCCAATATGCTCCATAGTTTCGACTGGTGGTGTAATTTGGTATTATTTTAGGTAAAATTTCTATTTTTATGGGAAATAAATTTATTTCGAGGTGAAAAAATGCTTTTTCAAGCAAAAGATGCACTTTTTTGTGGAAATAAATGCAGGTATGTGCAGATAGATGAATAGTATGGATTTTTTTTTTAATGCAGGAACCTGGTGGTAATAAACGTCGAAAACTCACGGTCGTTATGTCCCGCCTCCCAAATTACTGGTTGGAAAACAGAACGGCTCGGACTCCCGAGGAGTCGAGCGCAGATTCCTTTTGCCGGACGCTGCTCTACCAATTAAGTTACCCGGGACTCCCACAGAATCGCCAACCGAAATGCTCGTGTTCGAGCAAATCGATAGCCATTTACCATCACATTTGACCTTGAGGTTGTAATACTATATGGATTTTTCCAATGCAGGAACTTCGTAGTAATATATCTAGAAAATTCCTGGTGCCGCTTCGCAAAACCAAAGAAAAAAGGCAGTTTGTGGTTAAGGGGGGGGGGGGGGGGCTCAAAATAGTTTAAGGTCAAGGCTGGCTTAGTTCGGCAGGTACCGGAAACTTGCCAGTGGTCCGTTGACTGGCCCGGCGGAATATTGGGATATCCCCGCGGCTCGGTCCTATCCAGATTTCTCGATACTAAATTTGTGATGAGGAATTCGGACATTGCTGACCTGGGGAGAATCAAGCAGTGCTGGATGCTGATCACGAATGAAAGAAACTGACTAGAACATGTTTTGTATTTGTTTATTGGATTTTATTCAACAATTTGTCTAGGGGTTGGTTTCAGACAGTGCCTTCCAGCTTGGGGTATGTTGCCATGCTCCAACCTATGTCATCCGGCGACCATGTGGGCGCCGAAGACTGTCACCTTTGGGTGCCCGGGCGTTATCCGGACTTCTCTGACCGTCTCGGTACTAAATTTGTTCTCAGTTTAGTCCTGTGGTTTGTAGAGGGTTAGACTGGCCCAGCGGAATATTGGAAATTTCTTCTTGGCCCGGTCCTATCCAGATTTCACGGCACTAAATTTGTTACCAGTCCAGTCCTGCTTAGGGACGTAGAAAGTTTTTGTTACACCACTGGTGCCATTGAATAAACGGCAAAAGATCGCTGCATATAAATCGGCGGTGAATATCTCTTGGTAGTGAAAATTCTCAAAATGACTTCAGTGGCTTTTGCTGTTAAATTTCAATTTAGTTTTTATCCAGGATTAGAAAGAAATCTTGTTCCCTTGCCTTCACTTGACGTCCGAGAATAAAAACAGAACTTACGATCAAGTTTCGAATATCTTTGAACAGTTTAAGAAATATCTTTGAACAGTTTAAGAAATATCTATTTCAACACAAAATAGATAAATGGACGACAATTTGCGACCATCTCCAGGACTTAACATGGAACATGGATTTATGCGAAAAATTGAACAAAACCAGCACATACGTGAACAACAGGTAAGTAATGTCTAAACCAGTGATTCCAAAGCTGTGTGCCGTGGTGCCCTGGAGCGCCCTGACTGGCCTACATTGTAGACCTGTTGTTTAACTTGGGGCGTGGCAAAATATGCATTATAGACCTATTGTTTAACTTGGGGCGCGGCAAAATATGCATTATAGATCTACCGTTTAACTTGGGGCGCGGCAAAATATGCATTATAGACCTATTGTTTAACTTGGGGCGCGGCAAAATATGCATTATAGACCTATTGTTTAACTTGGGGCGTGGCAAAATATGCATTATAGACCTATTGTTTAACTTGGGGCGCGGCAAAATATGCATTATAGACCTATTTTTTACCTTGGGGTGCTGTGGAAAAATGTAAAAAAACAATGAAGGGCACTTTGGACCACAAGAGTTTGGAAACCAGTGGTTAAAACACTTTGGTGGAACTGTTTACTCACTTTACATTTGTTTACAGTCGAAGGACGATGTGTCCAAGAAGTTAGAAATTGCTCGAATGGCGCGCAAAGTGGGGATGCCTGTGAGGACAACGAAACCAACCATGGAAATATACCGGCCTCCAAGTAAGTACATCAACACCTATGAGATGAGCAATCAACAAACAACAATCTTGATAGTACTAGCGGGTTCGTTCCCAGAACCGGCTTGGCCATCGGTTTTTCAGGCCTCAGACCGAGGCCCCGTGCTCAGAGGGGCTCCGCACTTTCAAATTTCTAAGAAAAGTATATGATTTTTCGATTAAAAACATTGTTTTGGCTAATATTTTGGGACCCACTAATAACTTTTTCTTGAGGCCCCACAAAACCTCCAGCAGGCCCTGTTAGCTCCTACAGTTCGCGCCCAGTAACTTGATGCTAAATTCAAACTGCGCATCCAGTTCTCTGCAGATAGTTAATTTGGTTAAAATGTTGTTCAAATAGTCAATACTTTTTCTTCATTGCTTTTATTGAGAATTTACCACTAGCTTCGATAATGTTCCCTGGTGCTTTGACGATCAATGAGAACGGCATAACAATACAGCCATCATTTGTCCGGCCAATCCCGCAGCGCGTAACAAACCCCATTTGCTTTCGGATTGGTGGGTGTAGGTGGCTGCATTCACCATTTCGATAATGCACGCTTGTCCTTTGCGCCATCTGTTGTGGGTTTTCACCACCAAAATACAAACGGCATTTTGATCCCATTTGAAATCTTCATGGTCGTTTCTCCGACTTTCTCCGATTTTGTATCGGTAAATTCTCTCATAAAATACACCTCGCGCTTGAGTAATTGTCAAATTTAGATCAGCGCTCAACTACCTTTATTTATTGTGTCAGGGTCTAGATTGACATAACAGTTATCCCTCGATTGGTTTTTTATTTAACTTTAGAAAAACAATGCCGCATCTATACTTCCATTTAACTTTTAATGCAAAGTCTAAAAGTTACTAGAAAATATCAATGGCTTAGCACGAAGTCAATGGGCCCGTGTGCAAGTTGGGTTGATGAGTTGATGGGCCCTTTATTAAAGAAACACTTTTTTTCTATCCTCCATGCAGCGTTTAGGCCTGTTTGGCTGTCAATTGCACGTGCTGCACCGAAATGTCTACGGTCGATATCCTAACCTAACCTAACCTAATTCACTTCTGGTTACGTCAATTTAAGACAGATGTAATACAATTCGACCTTAGTCATTTCGACCTTAGCATGCTTTCCTGATTGTCAAAATAGTTGCATTCAATCTCCAGAAGGTGAATTGACTTCTTTGTCTGAAATGACTTCTCTAAACCGGATGTGACGTTTTTTGCATCACATCTGTGAAAAGTCAACATACAAGAATTCAAAGAAGACAATTAATTCTAATTCGTTTTGAAATCACTTTTTTGACTTATAGAAGTGACTTATCTTCCGCACCTGTGTTACCATTTGTTGCGCTCCAACCCTCCCTCGTTAATCCTTTAATCCCCTTTCTCAAAATAAAATAGGCGCATTCTGAAATTTGATTTAACAAGTGTGTTCAATCGAGAATTCACTTTTTTAAGTCACTTCTTTAAGTAATTTAAGGAGAAGACAATTCACCTTCTCGAGATTGAATAAAACTATTGATACGTGCCGACCTAAATTCGAGGGATCACTGTACGTTGGAATTTTTCAACATAGATCTTCGTGGTCCGGAGAGCAACTCCTCTCAGCCCTTCTTGGCCAAGAATGCCGGAAGTATAACACCGGAATCACCATTGTTCATCCCCACTTCGAGTGCGACCAACATGCAATATTTTGCCAACGATGATAGGGGAAGTCCTCATCCAGATGTCAAAGAAAAAGAGAATGTTTTAGAATCCCCAAAACCCAACTTGCGCTCCACTTGTTCCATAACTCCACACGTGTCAAAGGTTCATTTTCAGTTACAAGTGCCAGCGCTAAACATGGGTTAGTACTAAGCTAATTCTAATTCCAATTCCCACAGACCAAGTGGCTGAAATTAAAAATCTCTTGTTTTCAGCACCTAAAAATTCATTTGGATTGAAGAGGAGCAAAAGTCTCGGAGCAGGGGATTTAAAGACAATTATTCCTAAGGAGTTTGATTTAGGTGGATTTGGGTTTGAAATTCAAGGCATCATCAAGAAAGCCTACGAAGGTTAGAACGGTTTTCAGAAAAGCCGTTAGGTATGCTATTTCTCATATATGGTCTATCTGTTTCTTTCCCAGATCCAAATAAACTTGCAAGCAGACATCTGATGGAGGCAGTCCGCCATATTTTTAATAGAGTGATCGAAAACTCTCGATATGCAGAACCTGCTGCTCGCTTGGCGTTCTCTATAATCGAAGTATGTTGAAGTCATTTCCCAAAGACATTCCCCAAGAAACCTTTTAACAGGCACTATAGGCCTGTGCAATTGTTTTTCAAAGTAAATAAAAATGCGATATGGTAATCGTAGTCACTTGGATGCGATACATTACAAAAGCGATGTATGTTATAGAAAGAACCAGTTACAAAAGGCCGTAGGTGGAGCTGCGACCCATTTGTGACTAATCGGGACACAGGGGTTTGGCCATTCCGGAAGTTGCGTGCACAGGGTTGCACCGACGCCCCAAGGACAGTCGTTGTCCAGACATGGCCTGTGACAGACCTATGGTCTGTCTCCTATGCTTTGGAACGACCCAGATGATGCGCGTCGACTTCTGGCCATGCGTGCCTGCTCTGCGGGCCGCAGGGACCTGAGCATCTGCTTTGTTTGCGCCATGCGCCGATAGCACATGGCGCGGTAGAAATAACCCAGGAACTCGCTGGCCATGCAATCCACGATGGCGTGATCAGCGGTCAGGAACAATAGGAAGGAGTTGAGGAACTCCTTGCAATAGGAGACCACGCATAGGTGCACTGGCCCCTAGACAAACACCATTAATAAAGAATACTTATATTAAATAGTGCATCTTTGTGTAGTCTTTGTAATTTATAGTGTGCGTTGCATCCATCATCACATTGCCGTCCCCTTGACCACGTGGTGACTGTAGCCGAACACTCACAATTTGTCTTAAATTCCTAATTTTTTCCAACAATTATTCCCAATAATTTGGTTTTGTTTACTCAACAGAAAGAAAAGACCGAAACATTTCTGGAAAGCACTCTAAACTCATGTCGAGAGTTCTACAACGAACGAAATCGTTTTCTACGCAATATCTCATCCATGTCTGGAGAAGGACAACCGAATAATCGCTGGATTGCTTATGTAACCTTCATGTATGAAATATACACACGACTCAAGACAAGGCAGCGATCCATCCATGCAGGCGGGGCAAGCGCACTCATTGCTGGACCAATGCTACTTTCGCTCTTGGCCGAATGTTGCCACATTTTTCTTAAACCACCATCTCTCTATAATTTTTTGGAGGTAAGACATTACAGTACGGAACATCAGAAAAAGGAGGAAGTGCTTACAATTTGAAACGTGGAAATGTCACTGCACATGCTCAGAGCACATTTACTAGGAATGGGACATTCGAATCCTCGAATCCTCGAATCTTTAAAATTATTAAACTTTTTTAAACGGGAATCTTTTAATTGTAAATACCGTATTTCTTCGATTAAAGGTCGCGGCTTATATTTGCAAATGCAATTTTTTGCCACGACCTATAATCGAGGGCGACTTTTATTCGAGGGCGACTTTAATTGAGAACGTCAAATTCCACATAACATTCTGTTTGATTGTCGTCACGACGTAATGTTAGGTGTTACGTCCTAATTACGTCCTCTAACATTAAAAAAAAACACTTTTAGACACTTTTAGCCGCGGCTTGTATTCGAGGGCAACTTGTATTCCAAGTGTTGATATTTTGTCGCGAGTTGTAATCGAGGGCGACTTTAAATCGAAGAAATACGGTAGAAGTCAATTTATTTTTTCCTATGAGAGATTCGAGAACCTTTCAGGATTTGGAGTTTAATTTGAGCAAATTTAGGATTTATCCCACCTCTAGTACACCTATTCCCCGATTTACACGGCACTTGTTTTACACGATTTCGCTTTTACACGATTTATAAATTAACGGATTTTAAAAAATTGATAAAAATGTATATTCCGCTCCATATATGCCTATACAAAGATTTGATGACATTTTTAATTTTATTCCTTTGGTAACACTGATGAAAAAACAACAGGGGATTCTCGGTGTTAAACAACAGGGAATTCCCGGTGTTGTAAAATACGTATACAGTATTACATTCATATGTTGTTGTTTTATAAACTAAGTATAATTTTAAGTTTTCTAAGATGTCATACTTTTCTTTTACTTAAATAAAGGACTGAATCATGCACATTTTGGGTTATTTTCGTTTAACACGATTTTACGTAGCAAAATCCAAAATTTCAATTTACACGGTTTTGTGCAGAACCGATCTTCAGTGTAAATCGGGGGATAGGTGTATTTACGAGCAGGTGCCCAATGAAAATAAAGCGGTGCTTTGAGGTGTGAGAAATATCGCAGGTTTTAAGAAAAAAGAGTCCCATAATAATAAATTGCGTAATCAAGTATTAATTCTCGTTTGTTTGTTTTTTTTTAAATTTATTTTTACAACAGATTGAGTGCCTTTTCTTTATCTTAACATCGATTGGCAGAGATTTGGAAAACGAAATGCCCCACAAAATGAAACAAATAATGGCGGCTGTGCGCGATGCTTTCACCACCCCGTCCATTGCCCCGTTTGTAAGCAAGACCTTGCTTCAACTGATCGAGCTGCAGGCAAGCAACTGGCAGCTCACCACTCCTGCAGTAACCTACTACTATCCTGGAAGCCAGGAAAGGAAATGAAACCCCCCCCCCCCCCCCCCCACAACCATTTTTCCCTCCAACATGTGGAATGATTCAACATTTCATTAATCAACTTCTTATGTCCACAAAAATAATGAATCCCAGTTTTATTTCCTTCTGATGTTGAACCGGATATAAACCAAAGGTTTATGTCTTCTTCCCCTTTTTTTGGGTTGGATTTCTTTTAAGTTTGTACAATGATTTTTTTTTATATAAAAGAAATGATAATGTGATGTAATATATTTTATAAAGCTTAAATTATTAATTTATTTTATTTATTGTACCAGTGTTGTTCTTGAATCAGTTGTTGTGCACTTGGGCTCATCACTCAGTACAAATGGAAGCCCTGGCAAGACAAACTTAAAAATAAAAAAAAATTAAATAAAAAAAAAACAATAAGATTAGTACCTAATACTTCTACATAGCTTTCCTCTCTTTGGTTTAGTGTATTTAACATCATGCTCAATCAATAGTTTTTGATGTAGCAAGAACTGGGCCATGATCCATAACAAAACTAGTACATAACTGCTCTTCATGAAGTGTGGCAATGCTAAAACTGGTCAAATATGGCATACAACTCTTCAAATGCCCACAGTGCATATCCATAATTTGGTGATTTCTTCAACATTTGTCATAAAGTTGAGCCAGACTGCCAACCAGGCTTCATGGGGTGTCTTGTTACCTTCTGGATATACCTACTGCAATAATGTTTATCAATTAATTCCTGCAATTTATCTAAACAATGCTCAGTTTTACCTCCCTCTTCCAGATGCTTGGTGATTTAGTATACTTTACGGAGCTGCTTTAGATTAGCAGCTGTTTTTGATACGGTTAGCTTAACCTTGCCTAACCTTGCTAATTAGTAGATCTCATCTCCCATTTCCCGGAGCTCGAGCTCTTATCTGTAAACTAATTTTCGTCATTATCTGAAGCGGCCGCTAATCTAAAGTTCAGCGTACTTTACTAGTGAAAACATTAAGTTGGGTTTTGTGAAAAGTATTTACATAGATGTATTGAAAGAAACAATGAAAGAGTTTTTGTTTTGTTTTGCTTTCAGGCAGCTGCAATAGTTTAGGTGAATTATTTTGTATTTTATTTCTAAGTTTTTAATTTTTTTTGTTTTATTTCTCCCACAAAGCTTTTCAAGTTCAAGAGTTGTGATTGTGTACTACTAACAAAGTCAATTTAGGGTCTTAATTTAATGAAAAACAATGTCTAGAAAAAGTGTAAGACAAAAAAATTGATTGTAACAAGTGCATATCTGCCATTATATATATGTATCTATATATAATGTACAATCTGCCAAGAGTGTTTGTAATTTTAACTGCCATTTTAAAAGAGAGGTGCCAAATTGTAAGCAAAAAAAAATTGATAATTGTAAAACCTTTTTTTTATTTAAAAGTAAAAGATTGAGTAATAAGAAAATTTAAAACATGTTAAGTCCCCAAATAACTTAGAAAAATAATAAAAGTGAGCTCAACATATTGAAAAGTAATCTCCATTACCCTCTTGTTATTTTTGTAGAATCTTTTAAAAAACAGAAAAAAAAATTCAAAAAAAAATTTTTGTAGGTGTGATACTTGTAAATAAAGTTGTTCCTTTTTTTATTCCACTTTGTTTGTGCAGATTTAAGCGTTTTCACTAAGTGCATTCATAGTTTCTGGGCTTTTTTTTACTCTTTGACCGATACCGATATTGGCCGATATTTCGGAATTGGCCAATATTTCGGAATCTTCCGATAACAGATCCAATATTTTTTCATTTGGTTGATACCCAGGAGCAGACTTACGTATAAGCAAAATAAGCAGTTGCGTAGGGGGCCCCACCCATCAGGGGCCCCAAAAAATCCAATAATAAGTTGCATACTCTTTGTTTCAACGATATAATCGACCAATTTTCAATGGTTAAAAGCAGTAAAAAATGTTATAATGATTTTGAGATTTTTGATGTATTTAAATTGGAAATATAATATACATTTCTAACTTTGCAAGTAATTTTTTTCTTTGTCGCATATTTATTTATATTTATTATATATAAAAAGAGAATGCCGCATTTCTTTGATTTAAAGTTTGTGAGTGTTTGGCTACGGTCACCACGTGGTCAAGGGGACGAACACGTGATGCTGAACGCAACACACACTTAAATCAGCAAGAACACACAAAGACACACTGTTTAAATGAAGCTTATTATTCTTTATTCAATGTTTGGTGTCTAGGGGCCAGTGCATCTCAGTGTGGTCTCCTATGCAAGGAGTTCCTCAACTCCTTCCCTTTTCCCTGACCGCTGGTCACGCCGTCGTGGACCGCGTGGCCAGCGAGTTCTTGGGCAATTGTCTTGTGCGCCGGTGTGCTACGCGCACATGGCGCTAACGGAACGGACGCTCAGGTCCATGCGGTTTGCAGGGCAGACACGCATGACCAGAAGCGGCTGCGCATCGTCGGGGTCGCCTTCGGGCACGGGAGATAGCCCAGAGGACTATCGCTGGCCATGCCGGAGATCAGACTGCCCCTCGGGCGCTCTGGGAACCCTGTGCACGCCACTTCCGGTCTGGCCGGTCCCCCATTGGTTACTTAACGGTCGCAGCTCCAACTAACGTTAGGGAGCTGCGACGGGGGCCGCAAACGTCGGCCAGTGATTGCCCTCGATTACAAGTTGCGGCAAAATATCAACACTTGAATACAAGTTGCCATCCAAAAATAACCAGCACCGACCAATCTCCGAGAGTTGCAGCGTTTTATAGGCAACAAACGTTCATTGCTAACTTCTTGCGGATTTGTGGCGTATTGATTACGTTCATCAGGCCTTGCATATATAACCAGTGTAAACTGCAGTTACACTTTAGTTGTTATAAATAACTACTAAAAACGACATGTTAAAGGTACGCGAAAAATAAAGGTTTTTTAGTACCCAAAACGTTTTCGACCATTGCTGGTCTTCCTCAGTGTCCTCAGTGTCCGAATACGCGTCCAGCACCCGACAGTCGAAAGACGCAATCGGAATTCTCCCGTCAATCTCCCGAATTTTGACGTGCATCGTGTAAAGAAAAAATTAAACCTAGTTTGTGTTGTGATTAGGAAATAAGGATTCTCTGGTTTTAGGGACAACACAAAGGCCTTATTAGGCCAAGTGCTACTTGCACTAGGTCTGTCCTTGAAAAGAGCTCTAAGGTGACTAATTGAAAATATTCCTTACATCACATGATCAACAAATCAAACTAGCGCCATTTCGTGGCAAAACATGGCACATCTCTCAACAGTTTGCTGGCAAAAATCATTGTGCCTTGGAGATCAACAAATTAAAAATTAATATGCAAAATACAAAAGCTTGAGGCAAGTAGAAATATTGACAATATAATTGCAACCGTCTTTTCATTACTTTGACGTCTAATTTGCTCGAAACTTGATTCAACCAGCAAATTGCAAAACTGCCCATTGTCATGTGTAATTTCCTTATTATTTATTCCATTAACACGTCTTGTATACTTGCAATTTTAAAACCAATATACTGAACAAATAAAAACACTATCACACGGAAACCTTCACGAAAGCTGGAACAAACCATGAGTTTCTAACGTTTTTGAAACAAATTCCAAATTTGTTGTGCTAGCATAATGAGGATTGCAATGAAGAGAAACGCGATCAGGTCGAAATTGCGTAAAATTGTCCAAAAACAAATGCCGCGACTTTGGATGTTCGACCATTCATTTCCTGAATTACAAACGTTAATCGATCCCACAAAAGGTGCTGCAATCAAGTTTGCATGGAGTTTACTTTTGATGAACTGCCTGACGCTCTGTTGCTATCAAACTGGGCAGAAAATCAAATATTTCTTTTCGGACCCCATCGCTACTGATGCGTATACGACTGAGGAAACCAACATGTCATTTCCAGTGGTCAAAGTATGCACGACTGACAGCGCATATGTACGACATGCATGGAAAAATATTTTACACTCAACACTAACACCAGTCGATTGTCAGAACAGTCTGTGGGAGTTAATTGCTAATGAGAATGTCAACATATCTGCAATATGGGATATTATGCTTCCTGTATTAAACAAAACTGAATTCATTTCAGTAAGGAAAACTTTATTTATTTTGACAACTCGCATATAAAACAACTGACGTTTTTACAGAAATCAATGGATAAACCGAATATTCAAGTAAGGAATGAATTATGTAGTCGTGGAACTTGCGTTGTGATAACAGCTAGTAAGTTATGATTAACTGTAAATATAAGTATGAATAGTTGAGTGCTACTGCCAAGTCATTTCATGTTTTCTAGAAAATGTTACTGGCAAAAACATACGCGGCAAATCAAAAATGCAGTTCAACAGACCAAAACTCTGCCCCCCAGGCACCATTTATGTAAATATATTGACAAAAGTAAACTTCAAATACTAAAATTTATTTCATTTTTAGATGTTAGCACCTAGTGCAGGTGTGGCTGAACAATTTTTTCATTTGGACTCAAATCAATTAATAAGAAATAAATTTAGTTTACATAAGGTATTTACCATCCATCTATTGTCTAACACTACCGCCAAATATAACTGTAATGTTGTGTCACTGCCAGGCAATCACTGGCCAACGTTAGGGGGAGCTGCGACCCACTCGTGACCAATAGGGGCCGACCAGACCGAAAGTGGCGTGCACGGGGTGGCCAGAGCGTCAAAAAGGCAGTTGTCTCTCCGCCATGGCCAGCGATAGTCCTCTGGACTATCTCCAATGGGCGAAAGCGACCTCGACGATGCACGGCCGCTTCTGGTCATGCGTGTCCGCCCTGCGGACCGCATGGACCTGAGCGCCCGTTCCGTTTAGCGCCATGTGTGCGTAGCACACCGGCGCGCAAGCCAAACACTCAAGTTCTCGCTGGCCACGCGGTCCATGATGGCGTGACTAGTGGTAAGGGAATAGGGAAGGAGTAGAGGAACTCCTTGCATAGGAAACCACACTGAGATGCACTGGCCCCTAAACACCACCATTGAATAAAAGAGATATTTTACATTTAAATAGTGTGTCTTTGTTTGTTCTTTGTTAATTAAAGTGTGTGTTGCGTTCAGCGCCACGCGGTCGTCCCTTTGACCACGTGGTGACCGTAGCCAAACACTCACAGTTGTATTCGAGTTTGTTTGAAAACTCAATTTCTATAAAGTTTCAGAATTTTTTTCAAATATAACACAATACAATAATGTTATATTCGAACATGACTGTAATTTTGAATACTGTACAACACCATGGTGTTGTATATGAATATGACTGAGAATGTTCAAGATTGACCGTATTTGTACAAAATACAAATTGGGTTGGCTTGAAACGGACGAAGTAAAGCTGTTAATGCTAATTTTCAGTGAAATAATTAATAGTTTGTAAAAAAATTGTTATTTTAAAAAAAAAACATTGTTTTATTTAATGCAAAAATTATTTGATTTAGATAAAAAACAAGCAGAAATTGTTTGTTTTAGATTGTGACAATGACGTTCTGGGGTCAAAACTATTAGCTATCTGCGCATGTGTCGAATGACATATGTCAGATATTCTGGCAGTCACGAAATCAGTGTAAATCTTTAGTGAGAGTTTGTGCGAGAAATGAGACGTTTAGTTATCAAAACACTACATTTATTGTAACCGAATATAATCGTGGATGCGATTTACCAGTTCCAGGAAATAGATAATTTATACAAGTTCTATGCCGAGAATTGGCCATGCGATTAAATGTGTAATGAAGTTATACAATGACTAGCGAATACTTAATTCAAATAACGGGGTGGTTCATTTTGTGTTCTGCAATCGGGCATTTGAGTTACGTCTTTGGCTGCACCGTCACAATGACGTCAGGGTCCGATCGTCTTAGCAACGAACGTTTGGTTAACATCGCTTCGGAATAACGTTGTGTTAAACTGTGTAAACTAGGGGGAAAAGAGCTGGACACGTACGAGGCTCTTCGTCGTCTGACACAGAGGGCATTTGCCCAGTACATGTCGGTGTCGGGAATCTTACCGCTAAATGCGGGAAGACTTGGGATTTGGTCACGCTTAACAATCTTCTTCATCTGGCTCAGATGGAATTTGCATTGGAGCGTGACAGGGACTTACTACCGCCACACAATATCATTCTTTGTCGTGCATCCGCACGGTATTTACAATATATGTGGCGGCTTCACCATTTGTATTGCGCCATGGAGCACACGCTCGGTAACGTTCAGTACGTATGGTGACATCAATCGATAGGACCGGTAAACGTACGTAATGGCTTCTGGCCACAGGAAATGGCCAGGCGTCTCCATCGTCGGAGGGAAACTGTACCTATTTGTTAGATAGGTACAACATAAATTTACATATAGTTCATGCCGTTGCAACATCAGCATGGCGAGAGACTTCCCATTTGCACCTGGGATACTGTGCTGGTAAAACAAAAACTTGTCCAGTTGTTGTTGAATATTTGTCATGCCCATCTTTGCCAACTTTAATTTAAAAGTCTGCACGGCTCTTTCCGCTTGACCGTTTGATTGCGGGTAATAAGCCAGTGAATGTAAATGTAACAACCCATTACACTTCATAAAATTCTTGAACTTCATGTTGGTATATGAAGTAGCGTTATCTGACACAATTGTGTCAGGCAGTCCAAAATCTGCACATTTCCTTTGGATTACTGTTATTGTGGCTGCAGCTGATGTGCTTGCAACTAATTCCACATGCATCCATCCAATCAAAGAATCGACCAGAATCAAAAATGTTTTTCCATTAATTGGTCCTGCATGATCGATATGGATCCTGCTCCATGGTCTTGCAGGTCTTGGCCATCTGATTGGGTTATCTCTTGGCAGTGCGTGTTGATGTTGTTGACACACCAAACATTTTGCGACATAATCTTCTATTGCCACTGTAATTCCTGGCCACCTTATCATTGCAGCAGCCTTATTCTTTATCATTACTATACCTTGATGACCCTTATGCAGTAAATCAAGTGCCTTTTTGCGCAGTCTCTGTGGCACAATTACTCGGTGTCCCCATAACAAAGTGTTGTGATGTACTGACAATTCCACGCTTCTTGACTTGAATGGCTGGAATGACGCCTTAATCTTATGCAGCCATCCATTTGTCACGTAAAGTACCATGTCATGCAGGTCATTATCCAACAGTGTGGCCATTTCCACCTGGTCACGTGTTATTGTGGAGTCTTCTTTTAAGAATTGCACATGTTGGTCCTATTCCAGTTCTTGCTCCCACTGTTCAGTGATCTTAACTGCTGGCAATGATAACCTGCTCAGCGCATCTGCTTCAGGAATATCCAGCCCTGGTCTATGTTCTAGGGTGTAGTTATACCCCACTAAGATTATGGTCCATCTTAGCATCCTCGGGCTTATTATGTTTGGAGTAGGGTTAGCTACTCAAAATATTCCCAACAGTGGCTTGTGGTCTGTCACAATTTTGAATTTCCTACCACATAAAAACTGGTGGAACTTCTGTACTGCATATATGATCGCTAGTGCTTTTCGGTCAGTCTGACTGTACCATCTCTGAGTCGATGGAAGTGATTTGGATGCGTACAAGACTGGCCGTTCTTGGCCGTTGTCTAAAACAGCACCCACTCCAACTGGGCTAGCGTCTACTACTAGCACCAGTGGATAATGGAGAGAGTAGTGCACCAAAAGCTTGTCACTAGTGATCATTCCCTTGATCTTCTCAAATGCAGTATTCCTCCTATTCCCAGGTTGCATTACCCTGCAACAGCTCTCTCAAAGGCTCAGCCTTCTCTGCAAAATGTAGTAAAAATTGCAGGTAGAACTGAACCATTCCTAAAAATGACCGTAATTTCTGTAAATTCTTAGGTACTGGCATTCTCTTAATTGCTATGATATTGTCCTCTGACGGATGGACTCCACTATTGTCCACCCGAAAACCCAAGTATGTTATTTGCCTCTTAATCTGTGTATGTCGTTTTTGATTTTTTTGATGTTTATATAAACAAAGCAGACATCAAAAACCGCAAAAACAAACAGTAGGAGCATTCAAAGTTTCTGCTAATGCCACTTGCTTTAGCTGTGTGACGATCTGTAATCGAGATCAATTTCAATTATTGTCACTAGAGCGCATTAGTAATAATTACGCGCAAAATACAAACGGTAATAGTTAATAATATTACTATGTCGCGAGAAATAGTTATTTCTTGCAACAAATTAAAGAGGTATTCCTAAATAAAAATGAATTCAACCGAATTCACACTACTAGTTGATAAAATAAAATAACTAGGGAGAAAATAGTTATTTTTCCCTATGACGTCATCTAGGGGGGATGTAAAAGTCACCTGTCTCCTCTGATTCGATGATATCAGAGAGTAAATTAGTGATTGGGAGATTCCAGCAGAAACCATTCCCATTGGAGAATTGAGATTAATCCTGTAATCCCTGTTTGGTATAAAAGATTAGGTTTTACCGGAAACCACAGCTTGCTCACTGAATTTGAAATAGAATTGATACTTGATTGTTGATATTGGACTGGTTACTAACCCTAACTAATCCCAAATACGCTTGATGCGGCGGCATGTTTCATGCATGACCGTCGCCCTTTATACGCTTGTTGCGAGGGCTGGTTATCTGCCTGACCGTCGCCCATGTGCCATAAGCGATTGGAAAAATGCCATTATGCCAATTGCCCATACTGAACCCGCTAATCGTAAGTTTTGTCCTCTTCTTAAATGCGAGGGTTAACAGTGTTAACAAAAAGTCGGTTAAGTGGACGGGGCAGTGATAGGTTCTTCTTTCCCAAGTCGCCAATTGCGATAGGCTTCCACTCCAATTTTACAGATAAAGATGCAAACAGTAAGTATTTGGTAAATCTGATTAGATTTACTTTTGCATCTCATTTATTTAATTCGAAAGAATTGAAATAACCCCAGGACATGAAGTTGTATGTTAAATTAAATCTGATTTAACTTCTAGTTTCGGCGAAAACTAAAGAAACCCCTCGTAATCACAAGTAAATATGTTAAGATTTACTAGAACCGAATCTTGTTATTCCTACATGGGAATAAGCTAGATTCGCAGGTGCTCAAAATTTCCTTACCAGATGATAAATTTATTGTGGCGATACGGAAAAGTTGGCCAATTACTAGTACTTTCCGAATCGCGAGGATTCTAGGAGTCGCCCCAGTCTTGTAGTACACACATGGACCACGTGGACCTATACAATGGCGAAGGACGATCGAATTCAACAAACTCAATGCGATACAATAAAACAACAATCCAAGATGCGTACAGCGATCCGAGATGCCGTAATTATTCCAGTGTTTATATTGTTTTATTTCATTAGTTTATAGAGAGCTTCGAGCTCTAATTGTTAGTTTTAGTAATGTTTAAATGCCAAATGTAGGCCTAGTCATTATTGTATAAGTTGTTGAATCTATTGCCGCAGATAATTTCTGTAGAATTTATCCCCTTCAGCCAATAAATAATGTATATGTTTTGGTCAAAATGTTGTCTGTTATTTATTTATCTCTGTTACACTTGCGCAAGCCCGATATCTCAGCTTTTGGTTAATGGTCAGTAAAGGTTTTGGTCTTGTGAACTTAACCCCCTGAAGTGTTATTTTATTCTGAAATACCCACCCCAGGTCCGGCCAGGACCTAATCCGCAGGTTCTTAATCCGCAGAAAATTGGTTCCTAATCCGCAGACTCCCTAATCCGCAGATAATAAAAATGTTTGTAAAAATAAATGAAAATGAAATAAAAATTATATATTTTTTTGGGTCCCTAATCCGCAGTTTTATTTCCGCAGGTCCCCCATCCGCAAACATTTTATTTTAGCAGTCCCCCATCCGCAGACATTTTATTTTAGCAGTCCCCCATCCGCAGACATTTTATTTTAGCAGTCCCCCATCCGCAGATAAACGTCGCAAATGAACGTCGCATTAACGTCGTATTAACGTCGTATAAACGTCGCAAAGATAAAAGTCACCTCACCAGATTATTTGTTTGAAAACGTTTTTGCATTTTATTTTTACAATTTTGGACATTTTTGTCGTTTTATCACTATTTTTTGGTCATTTCATCACTATTTTTTGGTCATTTTATCACTATTTTTTGTCATTTATTTTATGTTAATTCTGGGAATTTGGGACTATGCAGAATTTTTTTTTTTTTAATTCTGCGGATTAGGGACTTTTGAAATTTTTAATTTTTTTATTCTGCGGATTAGGGACTCTGCACTATTTATTTTATTTTTATTCTGCGGATTAGAAACCATTAACAATTTGATCAATTTTTATTTTCTGCGGACAAGGAACCTGCGGAATAGGGACTGCGGAATAGGGACTCTGCGGATAAGGAACCTGCGGAATAGGGACTGCGGAATAGGGACTCTGCGGATGAGGTACCTGCGGATTAGGAACCTGCGGATTAGGTCCCCGCCCCCCAGGTCGACATCGTCACAGTTGTTTACAAAAACAACCAAATACTATAGAAACAGAAACTTTGAACGCACCTAATAAATATTTGCTTAATATTGATTATTTTTTGTGTACATAATTAAACAGTTCATATTTTTGAATACACCATCTAATCCGTGCACTCACAAAAAGGATTTTTACAAATGCCAGAAGAAATGCTGTGAACATTTTTACAATCAACAACCTTGCAGGTGAGGGGATCACTTGAGCATTAGCTGGCATACAGGGTGCTTCAGATAGCTGGAAACAATGGAAATTTGGTGCATAATGACAAATAAATCAAAAACGACTGATTTGACAGAAATAATCATTAGGATAATCTAACCTAAATTGTAAAGGCTAAAAAATTATTATAACCTTGCAGACCTTGACAAACGTTTTCAAGATAATTCAAATGCTAATTTTCTTAGTATGCATCGTACAGTAAAAGTGTAAATTAGAAAGTTGTAGAGAATAAAATTTGGAAAAAAAAAGACAGGAGATACAAGCAATCAAAATAAAGCTGCCTAAGTAACTGATTTGACTAATTATTCACAGAAGAGTCTATTATGCCAGTAGAAGTTTTCCTAATAAATGAGCAGGCACAATTTCATCACTCTTTAGAGAGCATTTGACCAGTTTTTTTCTAAATTTAATCCTCTACAACTTTCTAATTTACACTTTTACTGTACGATGCATGTTGAGATATTTAAAGTGATCAATATAATGTGTACCTCGATTGAGGCTAGAGTTTTTGAGGGTGCAACTTCCTGGTTGACATCCTGTGTGTTT
>JAQFXT010000730.1:0-27143 GCA_034683725.1 Strigamia crassipes | reverse complement strand
GACAATTTCTACACGAAATCGTGTATACATAGTTACATGTTATTTCTATACGATTTCGTGTAAAAATAGCATGTAAACTTTGACAATTTCTACACGAAATCGTGTACGAATAGCATGTAACCTTGGACAATTTCTACACGAAATCGTGTAGAAATGGCATGTAACTTTCTAACGTAACGTTGCACGAACGTGATGCAAACGTCATTTGACGTTATGCAATGTAACGAACGTAATGACTTTTTTTTTTTTTTTTTCCGCGTTTATTTCATCTTTTAATTCCGCGCTTGTTCAAGTCTTAGTGCCCGCGGTTATTATTAACTTTCCAAAAAAAACTGAATTCCGCGCTTATTCAGCAGTACACCATTCCGCGCTCAGGCAATTTTTAAACTGCCTAGGCGCGGAATTCACCGAACCACAATTGAATAGGTGCGGAATGAATAGATGCGAAATGAACAGGCGCGGAATGAATAGGCGCGGAAACCTATTCCGCGCCTATTCATTCCGCGCTAATTATTGTAATCCTAAAATTTCTACCACAGTCTAAACTTTTATATTTTTACGTTACACTAAACAGTATAAAAAAAGCCGTAATTATACTGGAAAAGCACCTGCCGCAAACTGTGTATTATCCAACTACAGTAGAGCGATTATCCGAAGAGTGTTAGTCATATTCCAGACTGACATAAGTGATATCCGCAAAGAAAACTTGATAATTCTTTTAAACTATAGCAGAATGCGTATGTAGAATGTATGTAGACCCACTGAGGAAGGCTGGAACCGGCTGAAAACGTTATGGGTAAATAATTTCTTTATTTAAAGCGTATTCTTTAACATGTCGAAAATTTAAGAAGTTACAAAGAATGTATGTAATAAAATAAGTATACTCAAATTATTATTTTTATTTCCATATGTGCTTGCACATATGTATATAAACTTATAATGTCCAATTATGCGAAGAAATCGGTTTTATGAACACTCATGTCTCTCGATTAGTTTGGATAATTGACGCTTTACTGTATCCACAATGGGGATTCTCCCAGACAGAATGAAGTCAAAGCAAAACTGCAGAAATGACTGGTTAGACTTTTGGAGTGGAGTCACTGTAGCGTGAAACGGGGTTACGAGACAATTTTCAAGTTGACCTCTGTGGAGAAAGAAATCTTTGTTGGATGAAATTTGGCAGGTTGTTTGTTCTGTGATTGAATTTTTTTTTTCTGTCTTCATTAGTTGTGGTTAAAAAAAAATAAATGGATAAATACTACTGGTGGTTGTGTAAAAACAGGCCTAATTAATCGTGTTTATTTCATGATTGTTCTTTTTAACCCACTAAATTACAAATTCTGAAAAAAGGTTTCTCGATTAAAAAGAAGAAAAAAATGTTTATTTGAGTGTCGTCTCTTTCTAACTCGCAAAATGACAAAAAATATTCAGTTTTATTTTTAAAATTTTGCACTATTTTGCTTTGTCTCGCAGAATTTTGCTTGTTCTTGCGTAATTTCACTTGCTCTCACGGAATCTCGCTTGTTCTCGCGAAATTTTAGTTCTCACTTGTTCTTGTGGAATCTCACTTGTTTTCGCTCGTTCTCGTGGAATCTCACTTGTTTTCGCTTGTTTTTGTTTGCTTTCGTTTGTTTGCGCTTGTTCTCGCTTGTTCTCGCCTGTTGTCGCTTGTTCTCGCTTATTCTCACTTGTTCTCGCTTATTCTCGCCTGTCCTCATTTGTTCTCGCCTGTCCTCATTTGTTTTCACTTGTCCTCATTTGTTCTTGCTTGTTCTCGCAGAATCTCGCTTGTTCTCGCAGAATCTCGCTTGTTCTCGCAGAATCTCGCTTGCTCTCTCTTGTTCTCGCTTGTTCTCGCTTGTTCTCACTTGTTCTTGCTTGTTCTCGCAGAATCTCGCTTGTTCTCGCAGAATCTCGCAGAATCTCGCTTGTTCTCGCAGAATCTCGCTTGTTCTCGCAGAATCTCGCTTGTTCTCGCAGAATCTCACAGTCTTGTTCTACCTTGCAAAGTCTCACTATCTCGGAAAGTTTCCCACTATCTTGCAAAGTTTCACTACCTCGCTAAGTTTCACTATCTCGCAAAGTTTTGCTCTATCTTCAGCTTGAAATAGCAACAAAGGCACATGCCTATCGTCATTGAACGGTAAATCAATTTTTTCCAAAAAAAAACCTTATGTAGTCTCGCACTACCTCGCAAAGTTTCATGAAACTGAAACATTATGGAAGAAGTTGCAACAGATCAACAAATCTCATTCAGCAAATAATGTTGAAGACTTATTGTTGAGTTCTGTCGGCTTGGTGCTGCAGAATTGATTCGATTGACCGTATTGAGTGACAGAAACCCACAGTTGAATGGACCCTGCAAGGGAGAAGGAATTGAGTAGGAGTGATGATAAATGACAGCGAGGAAAAATGATCTTTCCATTCCCTCAGCAACAACTTAACATTGCAGCCTCAAATGTCTTCCATGGATGTGCAGGTGCACTTGGCTTTTGTATTATTCATTATGTTTAGGTGTTTTTCAGTGCAATTAAGCTTAAAAATGTACATGCATTAGCTTACGCTCTCCTCCAAAAAACAAATTTTTTTCTGCAGTTGCATTTGCATTTGCATTTGCCTAATGTAAATTTAAAATGTTTCAAGAATTTAATAGGAAATCAAAGACCATTTTCATTTCTCATTTTACAAACAGCTTAAGGGGCCGGTGACATGTGATTAAAACTATGGTTTCACTACAAAGCTTTTCGGCTTCCTTCGGGCCAAATTCGCTAACTCTATCAACGTTATTGATTCTTGCAGATCAGCAAGCGTTAGAAGCGCCGCTATGAATTTTTCGTAGCGTGCGATTAAGCTTGCGATTGAATAGGTTTCGGTTTTGATCGTTGTGCTGATCATCTGTTTTGATTAGAACACTGAAGTTAAGCGGCATTGGGTCTGGTCAGTACTTGGATGGGTACTGGGAATTGCTTAACTAGCAATTCCCAGTATTTCTCACAAGCACTTTCCTGCAGCGGAAATCAGTCTGTCCACAGAAAGTCTATCCACAGAAAGTCTGCCCACAGAAAGCCTGCCCACAGAAAGTCTGCCCACAGATAGTCTGCCCACAGAAAGTCTGCCCACAGAAAGTCTGCCCACAGAAAGTCTGCCCACAGAAAGTCTGCCCCTAGAACAAATTGGTACTCACAAATTTTATTCCAGCCTTGGAATGTCTGTGAGCAGAATGTCTGTCGCACAGAAAATTCACTTTGTGGCAAGTCAATGCAATGAAAAGCCGATTTACGTTTCTGAGCACAGAAACATCTGTCGGCACAGAAGTCTGTTAGCTAGTAGCCGTATGAGTACTTAGCTTGTCACACTACAAATGGAATGATTTTGCCTGTGTCTGTTTGTATCTTTCCTAGTGCAGAAATTGTCTGGTACACACAATCCTTGCACGGAATTGTTAAATCCAAACAATCCTTGCACTGTACTAAGCAAAATGGCAACTTATGTTTTTTTTTTATATGACCGATAACAATTGATCAGAAAAATGCAATGCCTTTTGGGTACTTGGAATTTGTCCGTGCATGGAAACAATTGATATTTTTCTGTGCACCATCACAGCAGGAAAGAATAAAATTCCATGTGTAAGAATGTCTCCGTGCACGCACGACAAGAACGTGTATAGCACATCATCCAAAACGTTTCTTAACACACGAAAAATTGTCATTCCGTGCACGGAATATTGTTGTGTGTATTAAGCTTTACGCACAAAAGCTGCTTTGTTGTGATGCTTTGCGTGTAAACTTTTCTGCATCAATCATACACTTTGCCCAATGCACGTCATGATTTTGCGTGTCGTAGCGCAAGAAGTTGAACTTCAACGATTGTTGCTTGATGAGATGATCTTTTCTGTAACTCATTGTAAATGTTTATGGTGTGGAATGTATCAGAGCCCGACATTGGGTACCCATACCCATGCCTACACCCACCCATACCCATGGGTAATACGTGGGCATAGGTGCCCAATTGGATCTTATGGATAGGTGTGGGTGGGTAATACATTTTTCCTCATGTTTAATGTTTATCACTCTCCAACGATTGTTCAATTGTTGAAAAAAGTGAATCAAGACGAAGAGGAAAAAGACAAAGAAGACAAAGACAAAGACAAAGAAACGGCTTGAAGCCTAGCATTGTCAACGATCTGATGTTTATGCGTTCCAATCTCTATATTTGCCAATAAAATGCGATTTCATGTGATGTAAAATGTGTATGGGTAATTGGGTATGGGTGGTCTGGCGACAGAACTTGTGGGCCATGGGTAGCTGTGGGTGGGCAGACGCTGGCATTTGTCAGCGGTGGGTACCCATGGGTACTTATTGAAATGGTATTGTCGGGTTCTGGAATGTACGCATCAATAAATTTGTCCTCGTGCTACTACGCCAATATTCAACATTGCTTTATGCTTTATGCTTGAGCGTTATTGCTGAAGCAACAACGCATGCGTGTGAACTTAGCTTTAGTTCGGATAATCGATGCTGTATTGTATATAGTTACACTTAGGGCTGTTATTTTGAAGGACCAATTTCAGTTTTATTGATTAGATGATTACCCTTCCAAAGATATGTTTATTCAGTTGGATTGTGTTTCACTTGCATTTTTTCCCTTGAGTGTAACTCACAGCTCAACACAGGGATGATATAGGCAGCAGGTGTGCACAAGCGCTTGTGTAATTTGGCTGCTTCAGCAAATCTAACAAATACAGAACAAACTTGTTCAACTGTTTGTTGAGAAAAAGAAAAAAGAAGAAATCTCTGCACACGGTAAAATCCACTGGCTTTAATATTGTTGATTTAAGTCGGGCTCACTGATTAGGAAAAGCAAAAGCCGAAGAAATATGTGACATTTGTTGCTGTCGATTTGGTTGGTTAATCCAGCTTATTTTCTCAGCAGTGTAAGTATCTGATTTCAGCTTATTGAGGGCTATTTTGTGCACAAATAAATTGCAATTTGGTTAGGTTGAATCGAGGTTGAATCAAAGGATTAGGTTAATTCAATTTAACAATTCACCAAAGTTAAGTCTAGTATTAATTTTGTATTGTTTTTAATCCCACTTTTAATGCTTTTGATTAATATGTTACTAAAAATGAAAAGATCATTCTTAAAAACAGTCGAACCTTGTTATAAAGAACCGCGATATAATGAATTTTTGTTATAACGAACAAGTTTTAGGAACACTCTAATGCCCACAGGCCTTTGTTGCAACGAAAGTCGAACCTTGTTATAAAGAACCGCAATATAATGAATTTTTGTTATAACGAACAAGTTTTAGGAACATTCTAATACCCACAGGCCTTTGTTGTAACGAATTTTGAAAATTGATCACATGACTCGCGACTGATGTCCCTATTTAGATAACGAGAGTAAAACAATACGTATTGGGGAAATTTCCCATTTTAAAGTTGGTCCTACGCAGAAAGCAATTTCTGTTCAAGACTAGTTGAACACTTGTCCATATGCAATATGCCAGAAGATATTGATTTTTTAAATTAATGAAATTGAAAATTTTATTTTGAAAAATACTGTCGGGAACTTCAATCCAAACAAAAATGACCATGTATATGAAAGAATAAAATTTGATTTAAAAAAAAAAATACTTACCGCAGAACAGATTTTTCGGGTCCTTTGCGATACGTTATAACGGTGTCCGTTCACTTATTGGAGAGGGATTCACTTAGATGCAATTGATTTACATACGTTTATTCATGGATTCGAACTAACACGGCCGAAGACCATTTACAGGAATGTCCACTCGAAAGTGGGTCACCAAAGGATTAGCTAAATAGGCGACACAACTCCCTCTTGCGGTGGTGAGTCGCACTCGGAATTACGATGATTTGGATCGAGGTGATACAACAAAGCAATCTAAACAACATTTGCCAGGAATGAATTGTATTTTGGTCATATGAGTTTAGTTTAAGTTAGATAAGGTTTGGTTAGGTTAGGTTAGGTTAGGTTAGGTGAGGTTAGGTTAGGTTAGGTTAGGTGAGGTTTGGTTAGATTTATCAGCGAATAAATGACTGTCGAATAAATGACCGTCGAATAAACGATACGACCCTGTTATAACGAGGTATTTCTGTTTTGATTTTTTTGTCTTGCTTTTAGTGGCACGCGGCTTAACGGCAGGATGGTCAAACTCGCTGTTTAGTGGCACGCCGTTAAAGGGACAGTCTGGCTATTACATGTTTGGTAGATAAAACACGCATTAGTTGTTAGAAATTATATTTGTAGTACAGTTTTCTTAATTTTGTTTAAAAAATTATTTAAAAGCATTTTATTGTTGTGGGACTTTTTTTTCTTAAAACCATACTCCCGAGTGAACTATTTCTCTATTTTCTGGGGATGTAGCCCAGGAAAAGAAACAGCAACCGCTGTTGTAGACAAGTTTCATTGTGAATACACAGTGCTATTCTATTTTGGGATATTTCTCCCACTTCAATGCAGTGCTTTATTTTCATTGGGCGCCTAGTAGGCGCTACAACCAATAAGCAATGGCCATTCCAATCACGTGACTGTCATGTCAGCCTACACAACAATTGTTTAAAATGCATTATTACAGTTTTTGTGCATAATTAAATTTTTCTGTATTTTTTTGAAAAAAAAAAGAAAAGGAAAGTATAGAATTTAAATTTAAAAAAAAAAAAATTCAAAATGAGCCAGACTGTCCCTTTAAAAGCTAAAAAATTTAATTTTAACCGTTTTTGCAACAATAGAAGCAAAGTGAAGTTCCATGAATCTGATTCATTTTGACTTATGAAGATTATTGAATCTCTGAAATGGATTTGTTTGCTCAAACAAACACATCTGATATTGATTCCAAACTTGTCATCCGTTCCTTTTGTACAGGGCGAATTTTGCTCGCCTTTGTGTGCTCAGTAAACAGTCCAGCCGTGGCATTATTCCCACACTCGGGAGTACAATGTCGAGGTAGGAAAGAAAAGGAATCGATGTCAGCAGCAGTGAAACTCGTTTGTTCGTGACCAGTGTGCAATCACAAGGTCCTGTCTCGGGTACAGAATTTAATTCACGGCCGATGAAGGTGGTTTTGTGGAGGAAGTTATGTTTCTCTCAGGTGGTGAGCCATCAACTCGATACCGAGGAATTTTTTTTCTTTTCACTTTTCCTTCTGAGTAATAGTCAACGAAATGAGATACGAGGTCCCGATTAAAGTCGATAAAATTCTCATAAAATGTTTGAGTGTGTGTGTGTTGAGGATGATGAATGATCTTGTCAGTATCGGATAGTGAATGATATTTTTCATTTCTTTAAACATTTTAGGAGCTTGATTTCTTTTTTTACGTTCTAATCCGGTCGGAAGATTGGTTTTGGCAGATTACCGATCGGGAACAGAACGCTTCTTGCGGTGAGTGGTAGCGTTAACGAAGTTTGCGGCAAGCACTTTTTCCTTATGATTAAAACAATAAAATACGCAGTTTGCGCTATGTATTTTTACGTTATAAAAACCCCCGTTATGCCTATAACTATAGTGGAAACTCATAAGTCTAACGGAGCTTACACTGTATCAGAAAATAGCGTAGCCAATTTGGTAATTTTCCACTATTTACGTCACTGTGACGTCACTGACCAAAAATTGCGATTTGTAATGACCTCGATCGCCGCCATTTTGAATTCTGCGCTTCATTCGCGAGAAGAGCACGCGTTACTGTTTATCTCATTGTTTTCCTTTGGGAATCATTTCAATTCGCAATGATAAAGTTGTGGCATTGTTTTGAATTAGTTAAAACAGAAATTGTATCTATATTTAATGTAAGAAACAGTTCCTAGTTTCGGAAATCACGTGACTTTGTAACGTGTGACTTTGAGACTTGTAGTAAAACTAAAGCATTGAGACTTGTAGTTGTAAAACTAAAGTATTAGGATTTGTAGTTGTAAAACTAAAGCATTGAGACTTGTAGTTGTAAATCTAAAACATTAGGACTTGTAGTTGTAAAACTAAAGCATAGTAGACTTTTATAACCGTAACGTAAAAGCGCGAGTGCAAACTGAACATTTATATTTTTACGTTACAATATTTATAACGTAAAATTGACTATAATTTTAAGGAAAAAGTACATGGCGCAAACTGTGTATTGTCACTTTTCCGTTACAGTTATAAACACAGACTTACGCTATAAGTGACACGTGACTGTCTTACTGGATATAGTGCAAGCTTTGTTAGACTTATTAGTTTTCCACTATAATTATAGGCATAATGCAGGTTTTTATAACGGAAAAGTACTTGCCGTAAACTGTGTAATGACTATTTAAACCTTAAAAAGCATTTTCAGTTTTTGACAAAATGATATTGTGCAACTTTTCCATTGCAGTCATAATGCATCTACAGCTCCAAAATATAAAATTACACATTGGGAACTTTTAATTATTAAAAAAATTATTTTCTAAAATTTTATTACAATAAAACTACAGATTTCTTGATTTTTGGGGTCCACATGTTCAAAATCATGCGGCATGCTTAAAAATTGACAAATGCAAAATCTGCATTTACAATTTTAGTCTTATGTCAACTACTTATCATCATTCAAACTATTTTAATTGTTGTTGCAGTTTGACTGTAGTGCACTTATCATTTTGTCGCACTTCCATTTTTATTTTTTTTGTAATACATTTTGTGTTGGTTTTATCAATTGTCTGAAATGTGTCAGTGGTTGTTTGCATCACAATTTTGCACTTTTGATTTAAATTTCAACTTTCTACATGCATACATTGCAGAGAAACTGAAAAAATAGGCTGCACTTATCATTTTGTCTCAAACTGTATGCGCATTTTCCGACTAAAAATAATAAAGTGATTTCAGTGACGTCTTTCTTTCCGGCAGTGGAAGTGCACAAACAAAATTCATTTGTGACCGGTCATAGTTTTTGGCTTTTCTGGTGTAGGCTACCCTAGTTTAGGGCTTCATGTAGTTCAATGCCCACCAGGGCGATTTGTATTTGTATTTTGCAGTTGAACTTGTAGATTTTTTGCCTAAAAGTGGACTTTCTAACGTTAGAGGACGTAATTAGGACGTAACAACTAACATTACATCGTGACGACAATCAAACAAAACGTCATCATGACATAAATAGGAACGTTTACACGACGAAATGTTATGTGGAATTTGACGCTCTCAATTAAAATCGCCCTCGATTATAAGTCGTGGCAAAAAATTGCATTTGCAAATATAAGTCGCAACCTTTAATCGAAAAAATTCTTACTACGGGCCTCGATCGGGGTTCTTTTAATAAGAAATAGTAGCCACCGCAAAGTGTTATCCAAAAGAGCAGTAACCTAGCGCAGTACTGCTTGTTAAATGCTATAAATTTCCACATATAATAAATTGAAAAGCACGTAGAAAATGATATTTATAAAAATGCAAATTTGTATTAATGAAATGCACTTCCCATACGAAACGACGCAGTTTCTAAATCGTTAAACCCGAAACTGAAAATGCGCTTTCCTCTTTTCGGAAACAGAAAATGCAATTTCACAAATAGAAATTTTTATCACTTCCACTAGTTGCATTCAAAATGTCCCAGTGAACGGAGTTGGATTTGTATGAAATTTCAGGCAGGATCCAATGGTGGAGTCAGCTTACAAGAACTAAGCTTTTGTTTGAAGCATCCTTACTGTATCTGTCAAAAATATGCATGTTTTACAAGGGGCAATTCTGAGATAGTCTCTAAAACCTATTGAAGAAGTTGACAAACAAGGATGGACTGCCTGAAGAAGTTAATATAAATTTTGTTTTTTATTGAAATTTAAATCAGATGTAGCTGGCTAAAACATTGTAGAATGAATAAATCAATGGCATTTATTAGCATCAACAACTCATCCCTTGTTTGAATCAGTGAAGAAATTGTTTTCGCACAATTAAACCCTTGTGTTCATTCAAGGCTGTTAACTGAAGCATTCACTATTGTGAATTTGCACTGAAGTGGATTTTCAGAGTTGAAGTGCCATCCCATGTTAACAACACACTTAACCTGAGTCTACAATGACTCAAGTTCAACGGGTAATTAATGAATACAAATTAACCATGCTCCTTGGCCGCACCTTGAGTTAAGTCTTTAAAGAAAATGTAACTTTTCTTTAGCGAAATCTATTGTCTGATAGATTATAGAGTTAGCGGCAGTTACTTTTCTGATATAAAAACCCCGTTATGCTCATAATTATAGTGGAAAATTCATTCTAGTAAGTCTAACAAAGCTTAACACTTTTTGTCTGACAGGCACTCGTGATCTTATTTGACAAAAAGATGAGTGCTGAAGTAAATTTGACAATTACTCAAGCGCGAGGTGTATTTTATGAGAGAAACGACCATAAAGAGTTCGAATGGGATCAAAATGCCATTTGTATTTTGGTTGTGAAAACCCACCACAGATGGCGCAAAGGACGAGCGTGCATTATCGAAATGGTGAATGCAGCCACCTACAGCCACCAATCCGAAAGCGAATGGGGCTTGTTACGCGCTTCGGGATTGGTCGGACGAACGACGGCCATTTTGTTACGCGCTTTGGGATTGGTCGGACGAACGATGGCCATTTTGTTACGCGCTTTGGGATTGGTCGGACGAACGATGGCCATTTTGTTACGCGCTTCGGGATTGGTCGGACGAACGATGGCCATTTTGTTACGCCAATCTCATTTGTCGCCAAAGCACCAGGGAACATTATCGAAGCTAGTGGTAAATTCTCTTGGTGTTAGTACCACAGACATTGACTTTTTTTGGATGTTTTGTCATGTTACAAAAGTTAAAACGCTACTTTTTGAATGTAGTTAGTTTAAAAGTGTTCTGAAACATGACATCTTCAACACGAAATAAGACAAAACAAGTTGCATGAGTTTCATGTTCTTCTTAATCTGACTGAGTTGCAGTCGTGTTCAACAGCATCTCATTTGGAACATAGCACATGTACTACACATTATTATTTTTTTCCAGCTCTCTGCTATTTCTCCAAATAATTAGACTTTGAGCAAAGATAAAACTCAACAAAGGCTCATAAAAACTCGCAAGCATGAGTAAAGAGAAAGTCGTCAATGTCTTTCTCTCTCTAGACAGAAAGCGAGAAAGTGAGCGAAATCATTGACGCTAGTCACTCTACTAACCCTACATTAGCTGAAATACGAGAAACCATTTGTTGTAACTGGTTTTTTACCCGCTGAGAATTTGATGCGACATTAAGTTTTTACATTTTTTTTTACATTTCTAATATCTAGTTACTAATAGGGAATTTTATGCCAAGGATTAAAAGCTAACGACTAATAAAGATGGGAAATTGTTCCATAAAGAAGTTTATCAACGATATAGTTAATTCGACTTGACTTTATTTTGATCACGCGCAGTGGCGTAACTACAACTTTCCGGCCCTTATGCAAAATACACAACAAAAAAACCTTCGTTCCGGCAGTTAGACCGGCGCCATTTTAAACTACCAACTTCTTTTGAATAACTGTTGGCGACCGGGGGCTCCGTGCCATTGTTCCTGTTCTGCACGTGCTCCTGGAAACAGAATTTGAGCAGTTAAGTCCAGGCGCGACTACTGCAATGTAAATGAAAATAAAATTAAAAATACTTGTCCGAGTGCAGATGCAGGTTCAGAATTAGTTACGCCTGGACTTTACTTTGCCGCGGAGCCTTATATCGCCAACCGCTTCTCTTCTTTTGTTACCAACGGCAGCATGTGACCAATGACTGCCAACATGTACTTTTCTTGTTCAGTAATGATGACATCTTTACGTGTAAGGAAATGTGATTGTTTATTTGGATATAAAATAACTACCTTGAGATGGTTTTTAATTTGATTGGTGATGCTGCCTCATGTTTTATAACTATAACTTTTGATCATGCAGCCAGCCAGTGTTTCTATTGGCAATCAACAAAAGTTCCATGTTTCCATTCAATGGTTGCTTCAATCGTGATGGCTATCCACTCTGTCTTAAAAGCAAGCCATGCATTGCATCTGTATTAACTTTTTTAGCGCTAACTGTGCTTAGCGCCAGTGAATAGAAAATTTCTTCACTCAATTATGAATTACTACTTCAGCAGTCTTGGATCTCCAGTTCTTAGAAACCCCAAAAAGTCAAACTGGTTTAAATGTTAAATTATGTATACATTGTCTGAAAATTTGATGCACCATTGCAGCTACTATGGGGACGCGTAATAAGTGCGAAAAGAATAAGCGCGAATGCTGTTTGCGCTTAATCCTTTATTGCCGGGTGTAACAAACATGAATAAGCGCGAAAACCGAATTTCGCACTTTACGTATCCGGACTAAGCGCGAAAACCGAAATTCGCGTTTCGCGTTTTGGAATAAGCGCGAATACGTGTCTAATACATTAAAAAAAACTAGCAAGGTGAGGTCGGGGGGATCAAGGGGGGGCGCTTTCCCTCTTGTTAGGCATTGTTAGGCTTAAGTGCGAAAACGAAATGACGAAGTTGACACAACAGGATTAAGCGCGAAAATAGAATTTCGCGCTTAACACAGTAGAATAAGCGTAAAAAGCACGTTTTCGCGCTTAATTCATTCGCGCTCGGTCCTACGCCCCTCTCCTATTTGTAATGGTTGGAAAAACAAAACTGTACCTCAAATGAGTCACGAGTTGTGAGATGATGGACGAGTGCTCTACCGACTGAGCTATCCGGGAAACGGCTCTAGCAATAACTAAGAGCCCCATCTAGTGGATCCCACTTTTTTCATACCTGCTTTGTTTACGGAGATTGTCACCGGCCGAGCTTCACTGCGGTGAACGAGAAAATCGGCGGTAACAACCCTCGACACGACCAGTACCACGATGCCAAACGCACTAAATTCCCAAAAGTCTAAAACACTTTACTGCACGTGAGTGAATAGTGGTATTACCTGTCACAATATCACAAGCACGCAGTTTGATTGAGGCATCAAGATACCGGGCACGAGAGAAAATTACAAGAGGAATTAAAAGGTTTTTGCTGTTGTGTTTATAGTTTTGTATGCAGCTGGGGCCAGTGCACGTAATTCACTCGCAGTACTTTGCGTGGGAATAAACGAGACTGTTCACACGTGTTAGTGAGTTGAGAGTCAAGGGATTAGTCTATAAATAATGGCAACAAGGGACAAGCTCACCTCCCATTATTCAGAAAGGGAATTCTAGTAGTTGGCGCGTTTTACTACTACAGCGTTGCTAGGGATGTCCATCTTGTTGTCGACCTTAAAGGGGCCAAAACAGACGACTCCGTATCTACAACTGCGTGCTTGAGTTGGGTCTTGCGAAACGACCGATACGGCAATTAACGCCAAATTTGGTCGGGGCCTCGGTGTTTGTGGTGCCGCGTGTTATTGCATGCAAGGAGACTAGCAGCTGCACTAAGTGCACGCGTGAGACCGATTCGACAGGAAAATAGTGTTCGTGGAGCGGAATGTAACCGTTCTTTGGCTGCCTGGGCTTGGTAGTTTTGATTTAGTGGTTTGATATCTGTTGTTCATTGTTTTGTTTGAAAAGGCTGTGTGTGTGATATGGAGAAGTTATCTCGAAACCCATACAAATTGTGGGTGGATGTTGGAAGTGAGAAAATGGGCCGATAAATAAACTAATGATAATGAAAAGCTGTGACTTGATGGGGCCGTAATGAGGAGAAGTTCTTTTTAATGGGTCACTGCAAAACGAGGGGCTTTTCTACCCAATTGGGATAGGGCCCGATGAAACGGTCACAATTGTTGATGTATGTTTGGATTTAGACACTAGGTGGCGAAATTGTACGGTTGTATCTTTGTTGTGATTGTGATTATTTGTTTTGATTGTTGTGGAAAAAGAAGAGGATAAAAATGGAGTGAAAGGTTTAAAAATGTTTCAATAGATTAAAGTGGATAACAACAATCAACATTTAAGAAAGGGAGAATTTAATGTTGGGAGTACGGAAGTGGCGGGACTTCAGATTTTTTGGGGCCTGTGCAAAAATATATTGGGGCCTTTTGCAAAAATATATTGGGGTTTTTTGCAAAAATATATTTGGGTTACCCCATGTTTTAGCTGGTATTTTTTACAGTTGATTTAGCAATTAAATTTTTTTTTTTGTTAATTATTTTAGGTTTTGTTTTGGGAATTGCTGAAAACACAACTCAGTTTTCTTGTTCTTTAAATATTTATGAATGACTTTTTTTTTAGTAGAATAGTGCATTTTTAGGTTTAAAAATTGCATTTGTAGGCAGAAAAAGACATTTTGTGGTGAAAAAATTGGATTTTTGTGGGGAAACAAGTACAATTTCAGGTAAAAAAAAGTACAATTTCAGGTGAAAAAAAGTACAATTTCAGGTGAAAAAAAGTATAATTTCAGGTGAAAAAAAGTATAATTTCAGGTGAAAAAAAGTATTTTTTTAGGTAAAAAAAAAGTATTTTTTCAGGTGAAAAAAAGTATTTTATTAGGTGAAAAAAAGTATTTTTTCAGGTGGAAAAAAATTGTTTTTTGCAGTTGGAAAAAATTGTATTTTTTTTTTTTTCAGGTGGATAAAGTGTTTTTTCAGGTAGTAAAAAAGTGTTTTTACAGGAGAAAAAAAGTATTTTTTTAAGTGGAAAAAATTGTTTTCTTTTTTGAGGTGAAAAAATTGTTGTTTTTTTTAGGTGAAAAAAATTGTTTTTTCAGGTGGAAAAAAATGCATTTTTAAGAGGAAAAGAAATGCATTTTTATGTGGAAGAATGTACATTTTTAGGAGGAAAAAAATGCATTTTTAGGTTGGAATAATGGACACCAAATATAGGTACTAAAATGTTACTTCAGCAACGGTGTTGAGTAGCATTTTGATTCAAATCGCTCATTTTATTGAAAAATTTACACGCACCAAAGTTGATACAAGGTTAGCGTCTTCAAGATGGTTATGGTCAATCCGATCTTGGTGGTCAGTTTCAAGGTCAACCAAAACAAATGTAGAAAATTATCCAATTAGAAAGTTGTAAAACACCATCAAATTAATCTAAAAAAAATTTATTTTGTACAAATTAATAAATTAGTAGAGGTTTGGTTAAGTTGTTGTGTATTTATGTGTAGGTTAGCACATGAATGGTCAAGTTCAGGGGTCATGGGAAGGCGTTATATTTATTTAGAGAACTAGTGCCAGTAGGGCTTCCAATCCCGGACCGTTTTTTGAATCCTGGGATTCGGAATTCTATTCGGGATTCTCGGGACTAGCACAGGAAAAAGGTGCCATAAAATTTACTCATTTCCATTCAAATCCAAGAAAAGCAAATAAATAGAACAGAAGTTCTGTGGTATTTATTGGTTTTTCTTGGATTTTTGAAGGATTTCACCACATTTTATAAGGATTTTCGAAGGTTTTACTCACTTTTTAAAGGATTTCGCTCGATTTTTGAAAGATTTCAATGGATTTTTGTAAGATTTTAATGGATTTTTGAAAGATTTCATTGGATTATTGAAAGATTTCAATGGATTTTTGAAAAATTACAATAGTTATTTTGGATTTTTAAAGATATTTGAGGAATTTTTGAAAGAATTCGTTGGATTTTTAAAGATTTCATTGCATTTCATTGGATTTTTATGGATTTCATTAGATTTTTATGGATTTTATTAGATTTTTAAGGATTTTCAAAGGACTTCACTGGATTTTGAAGGATTTCAATAACTTTGGGATTTTTTTAGGATTTTTTTATAATTTCAATGAATTTCATTGGATTTTGATGAATTTTAATGAATTTCTCTAGACTTAGATAAATTTTAATGAGTGTAATGATTTCAGTGAATTTTTTTTAGGATTCTTAAGGATTTTAAATGTGTTTTTCAATCTATTATCATGGATTATCTCTTTTACTTCTCTTTCTCGAGTTGATCCTTCTTCTGGTAATCAAATTCGGTAGCAACAGCAAATCCCGGGAAAGGTAAATCAATCTCGGGATTCAGATCTCGAAAAGTACCATCCAGGATCTCGGGATTGGAAACTCTAACTGTAAAAAACATTTTGAAAACAAGCATGGGATGTATAAATCAGTTTTAAAAATTTTTATTCCATTTTATACGTTCATACCTTAAATAATGAAAACATCGAAGTTGGCAGTTTTTACCTTAATCTTTGCAAAGTGACAAGAAGCAAAAAAAAAAAAATGATTGGATGTTTTCAAGCTACTGCAAATTGGTTTTAAAACATGTGGAAGAGAGACAGTTGTTGGTGCAGAATGAGAAAACATTTGAGGAATTTGAAGAAGGGCGGAAAAAAATCTTTACTCTAGTGGAACTTTAGAATGAAATGTTTAAAGCAATAGGAAATGTGACATGCTGGACTTGGACGTTCTATAAATTTTCACGATCCCAGACACTGTGCTCTTATTACTTGTTTGCTTGACGGGATGTGACTGGAATAAAGTGGCGCTGGAGTTTATTGCCATCAATCTTGGAGCAAATTACATCATAGAATACACATAATAAAAAACAAAATAAATATTTGATCTTGTCAGCAACAAATACCAATCATATTTCAATTTATAATGCTTTTTTTTTAAAGAATGAAAGTGGTATTAATAATGTACTTCATGAAGAAAAATGGGCCAATGTTATTACAACAATAAAAAAATTAATATTTGGTTAGTAAAAAGATGGCGATTATTTAATGTTTCTAAAAAATATTAATAAATTAGATTAGATTGTTAATATGGGATTTCATTGTATTATGATTTTGTAATTTTGTAATTTTATGATTTTGCATTAACTATGTGAGTGTTCGGCTATGGTCACCACGTGGTCAAGGGGACGGCCACGTGATGATGGATGCAACACACACGATAGGTAAGAAAGAACACACAAAGACGTACTATTTCAGTTATGTTTACTTTATTGAATGGTGTTGTCTAGGGGCCAGTGCACCTAGATGTGGTCTCCTATTGCAGGGAGTCGAGGAACTCCCTCCCTATTGTCCTGACTGCTGGTCACGCCGTCGTAGACCGCGTGGCCAGCGAGTTCCTAGGTTTATTTCTATCGTGCCATGTGTTAGCGATGCATGGCGCAAATGGAGCGGACGCTCAGGTCCCTGCGGCCCGCAGAGCGGACACGCATGGCCAGTGGTCGCCGCGCATTGTACATGGGAGACAGATCGTAGGTCTGTCGCAGGCCATGTCTGGACAATGACTTGCCTTGGGGCGTTGGAGTGGCCTTGTGCACGCGACTTCCGGTTTGGCCGGGTCTCTGTGTCCGAAAAGTCGCAACCGGACTGCAGCTCTACCTACGGCTGGGGAGCTGCGACAGGGGCCGCGAATGTCGACCCGTGGTCACAATTATTGAAAGCTTTCAAAAACAATCTTATGATTTTGTAATGTTGTATTGTTCGCCGTATTGGGTTTTAGTTGTACCCTGCCAATTGAAAATGAGATACAATTAGCAGCGTTTTAATACTTACAAGTTTCACGGAGTATACCAGAGCTGTTATGTGATTATGGATGCTTTAGCCTATTGATGATAATTCAAGTTGGCCACTTAGATCGAGTTTAGCCGCCTCCATTTTGTTTTGAGTTTGAAGAGCTTCAAAATCGGTTGTCAAAAATTGTAAAAACTGTCGTTTAGACAATTCTAGGATTTTGTGTTTTTACTTTTTTGTACTTTAGTAATTATGAATGTGATTGGTGGTATATATATCACATGACAAATACAAAATTGCAAAATTGTCCAGATCGCACAATTGCAAAATCGACTGGATTAACGAAACCCCGATTGTCTATCCGCACGGAGAATCCACTAAGTCTCATTGGCTGGCTGTTTTGTCGGTGTGTTGATACAAATAAAATGATTAGGTGATTATCTCAATGAGTTTGTCTTAGAGGTCTAAACTGATCAGCGCCATCTTTCAATTAAATGAACAATTTGTTGTGACTTTTTTAGAGCGCTTTAGCGTAATCAGCGCCCTCTTTCAATAAAGCAAACAATTTATTGGGAATTTTTACTGACACGAGAAACCCAGCACTAGTTTGTGCGCTGACCAATGTGGATTTACAAGCATTTTTTATTCTATGTCCCGAAAATCTCTCAGCACCTAACGGTCGCAATAGATGTAAATGAAAAAGAATTTGGTATTTGGTAATTTTAACATTCGGCAAATATTGTTACGTGTGCAAGGGGATGAGTTACACTCCACGAACAAATAGAACAGTATTCGATATTATTGGTATTCAGCGCATCATTAATTTTTAGCTCTGGTCATAAACATGAACACTGGAGGGAATGGCATCACAAAACCAAAAACATTTAAAGCACGACCTATTGAACGCGACTACTAATTTTAGAGGTACCCGAAGCGGAATTCTGGTTTCCAGAGTTGGCTCCACTGCAAATGTATACAGTTACAGTATATCAGTTTTACTATTGATTTTTCCAATACGTAGTGGCATTAGTGTTCGGAGTCTGGTTATGGTTCAAATCTTAAGATTATGATTTCAAGATAAAACAAATTTCTAGCGTAGGTCATATTTGTCTACAATAATAATAATAGTACTAACAACAATAATAATAATAATAATAATAACAATAATAATAATAATAATAATAGTAATAATAATAGTAATAATAACAATAATGATAATAATAGTAATAATAATGGTAATAATAAGATGGCGATGACGACAACGACAACGATGAAAAAAAAATTCTTTTTCTTTCTTTCTTTTTATCACTCACTTCCATTATCATTCTAGACAAAGCATGAACCCAATCTCCATTGCATAATATGTACAATCCTGGAGCATATGAAAATTCCATCTGGTAGGACGAAGGAAAAAAACTGCTTTACAATGCTAATGCAGCCGAGACAATTTCACTTGTTGTTCTATTTAGGATGGAAAGGAACGTTAATACCCAGGTCCACCTTTTACGCTTCGGATGAGTTCCACATCACTTTTCTTTTTTCTTCTTTCTAAAACCTCATTTCTTCTTACCGCCGCTTCAGACAATTTTTTTCTTCCCGCTCAAGTATATAGTTACATATGAAAGGATTTTCAACACTGATAGAAGCAAGTAGCACTTTTTTGTATATTTTATTCACACATTTTAAGGCCTGAAACTTGCACTTTACAATTTCCACAGCCAGAAATGTGGACAATTTTTTTTAGCATTGTTTATCCGCATCTCAATAAATAAAAAAATTAATCCAACTTTTCTCAGCAATAAAAGTGGATACTATAGAACTATACTCAAGTTATAATAACACTTGGATGCAATGCAACGCAGTGTGTCACTGTGTGTTCATGTTGTTTTGTCTTTGTTTCATTTGATACGTAAAGCTTTTACACGTACAGCTATCCTGTAAGAGCCAAGTTTAGCTTTTACATCATCGTGATCTAATAAATCAGTTCCTGCTTTGATTCTGTATTGGCTAAAAACACGAACAGAACATTGTTTATTTTTCCATTGGGTTTTCACAAACCAACTTAGAAGAACCCATCCGTAGTGATAAGAGCGAATAACCACAGTTGCGAGTTGCATTGTGGGATTGAGTTAACGGTAATCAAGGGAAAAAGATGCTTTAAAATTTTTTTGAAGTAAGCAGTAAAGCGAAGTAACAGGCTTACTTCCAGCCAATCAAAAACAACCTGAATTTTGTGAAACAAGGCGAGACTGAGCGGGACTAAATTTGCCGCCATTGTTTAGGATTGTCGTTTTGATGGTTCAACAATTTGATTCTCGTTCTGGATCAAGATCTTGCCAATTGATTGTGATTGGTTTATTCTTACATCAACTTAAATCAAGTGTGAACATACTTTCATTACCTTACTTCTACTTTATCCCCTTTAGCTTTCTTGCAGCGCTAAAGCGAAAAACATCATTGTTTGCAAAGGTATTAAATGAAAATATTTGCAAGCAAATTGGAAATTCTTTTGCATTGTTCACACTTGAACTGCTTTTAGAAATTCTTGAATTCACACTTGGTCTATTTTTCTACCACTCAAAACTAAATGGACGCTTTTCTACACGTCGGAGTTGCAGAAGTGACTTCCTGAACTTCACGTCACAACTCTAAAACACGCCTCTTATCTAGTCAGGTGACAAGTTCAGGGGGCGAGGTATACTGTGATTTTCACACAGACATTCCTAGTAGTGTCACAGTCCATAAATTAATTAGCAATAAAATTTTGCTTTTTCCAGACAATCGACCACTTTTTTGGAAGGTGCATTAGTAACTTCTCTGTCAAAAATGTCACTAAGAGTACAAATCTTCTCCATAAGTGTGAAGGATCTGCGGGTTTAGGTGCATTGTGGCAGGTTAGTTGTAGTTTTTGGTTGCAGGTGCTATGTATCATATTACCCCGCTTTAAGCCGCATGCCAGTGTAAATGGGATTACCAGCTTTTAAAATTTTCAGATGAAAATCTTATACCAGCATGCTAGTATAAAGTGAAACTTGCCAGTATAAGTGAAAACGATGATTTTTTGGACGTAATTTTGCGTTTACTTTTTGCGGTAACTTTTTTTTTATAAAAAACAACAATAAATAGGTTTATTGTAGCCTTTTACAATCAACAATTTGTTTATGCAGCAATTTCTGTTGCTTACTGGGAGCAGTAAATGTTTTAAGTTTTAGTGGACACTTTGGCTGTTTGATATTTTACTGGACATGTGTGCTATTTAATCTTCAGAGGGGGTAGAAGTCACGAGTGACATCATAACATGAATATATCATCTCTATCACATGATATTTAAATCGTATCATATGATTAATCATGGCTGCTAGATGCAAATTAACAGATTATGAAAAAGGCCAAATTTATGCTGATAGAGATAATGGCAAGTTCATTCGAGAAATAGCAAAGTTGCTAGACAGACCAAAAAGTACAATTTGCGCATTTATAAATAAAAAAATAAAAAAAAGAGCCCCTAAAAAAGCGTGGCCTTAAACCAAAGTTGACAACTCAAGATAAGCGCAGAATTGTACGAGAGGTAAGTACGACGGGACAGTCTGCTGCTAAGATAGCATCTAAGTTAGACTTACCTGTAAAACGTTGGACTGTTTGGAAAGTTCTATTAACGTCACAGCATTTGGTTTATAAAAAGGGGAAGCCCAAACCTCCGTTAACGAATGGTTTTAAGGTGTTTAAGCGGCACCTTGCGCTCATACCAAAGACAATATGGTATTTGATTTTTCAAAGACTTATGCGGGAAGCGGTTCTTTAAATAAATGACAGAGATCGCAAACTCAGCCTACAGCTCTAGCGGAAGCGAAGTCATCCCATCGGGAAGAATGTTTGAAGTGGGCTCAAGCTCACATGACTTGGGACAGCCAGTAGGTGGAGGTTTTGTTTACGGACGAAAAAAAGTTTAATCTGGACAGTTCTGATGGACTTTAGTACTGCTGGCATGACCTGCGCAAGGAGCAACAATATTTTTCAACTAGAGTTCAAGGAGGTGGATCGGTCATGATTTGGGCTGGTTTCAGATTCAACGGCACAATTCCAATTGCCTTTGTGACAACTTGATTGGACTCGCAGAAGTATCAGGATTTATTAGAAGAATTCACCTTGCCATTTGGACCAGAAATTTGTGGTGAGAACTGGATTCTGCAACAAGATAATGCCCTTTGTCACAATTCCAAAGCTACAAAGGACTGCTTGAAATCCAAAAATATCGTCTTGCAGCCCTGATCTCAATCCTATCGAGAACCTGTGGGGCATCATTGCACGCGCGGTTTATGAAGATGGTCGTCAGTATGACACAGCTCATGCTCTGAAAATGGCCATCACTAATGCATGGTTCAAGATTCAACCTGGAAGTCTCCAAGATCTGTTGGAATCCATGTAAAAGAGAGTTTTTGAAGTGATAAAAGCAAAAGGTGGTTTGATTATGTTCTAATTTTGTTTAATTTTGACATTGTTGTAATTGTCCAGTAAAATATCAAACAGCCAAAGTGTCCACTAAAACTTTAAACATTTAATACTCTCTTCCAGTAAGCAACCGAGATTGCTGCATAAACAAATTGTTGATTGTAAAAGGTTATAATGAACCTATTTATTGTTGTATTTTGTAAATTTTTTGCTTGGGAATAAAAATGGCTTGTGTCCATTAAAATAACAAACAGACTATATACGGGGCACCATACGGTACCTATCACCATTTACTGCCTTTTTGTAACGGCAGCAAAGGTTTTGCTTTTGTGTTTGTAGCTCTTCAAATATGATTCTTATCGAACAGTCCAAACATTAGCAAAATGGAGAAATGATTTCTCCATTTCTTACAAATGGATACAGGGATTTAGGGTATGCAAGAAGCACGGATGCTGCAAAATTGGGGCACCTGACCGGAAAGTTTAAATTTCAGGTGTCATTACCCCTTTAAGGAGGCTGGGGACAACAAATCAATAATTAGTATGAATAAAATTTGTGAGTTTACTGTTTCATTATTTCCCCATTTCTGAATTTGTAAACAGTGCCAGAGGAGAGTGTGGCAGAGTGCCTGCTATGGAGATCTCCAAAATGGTTACCGATCTCTAGTTTTAGGCTTTTCTTATTTTATACATAAATTTTGGTGCGGCCGTGAAATTTGTCACGATCGACTTTCTGTCCAAGTGTTTTATCAGTTTTTGGATACTTATCTTAATTTATATCCAAATTACAGATCTGCTTTAACTTACCTCTTGAACCCATACCCTTTTGCAACTTTGGGGTTATTCCAGGCACACAAATTAACAAGTTTCCTAATGTAATTTGCATAATCAGATCCTTGAGAAGCTCTCCCTAGACAACTTCAATTCATTTCACCTTTATTTGTACTGTCTCCACAAACACTATCCAATAAGAAGATTCTTGTGATATTTTATTGGCTCTAGATGTTTCACCAACTAGTGGTGGCTTAAGGTCTTCTGGGACCTCTAGACACAGGCATTACTAGCTAAATTGGACTATTTCAGGTAGAAAAATGATCCTTTAGAAATTAATTATCAACCAAATACAAGAAACCTCAGACTTGGCATCTGTATACTTTGTTTCTGAAAACTTGTGACAAACTCTCTTGCGCTATTGACCTGTCCACAGCCATTGCATCATGGACACAAATGAATAATTGAAAAGTAGTTTGAAGACAAACCTTGTAATGATATTGACCTGGGGTGTGTATTTCGAAAGAAATAACACGTCAGGGGGTTAAGTTCACAACACCAAAATCTCAACTAGACATTTTAACCGAAAGCTGAGATATTGGTCATAGAAAATGATGTCATTTCTTGCTTTAGAAAATAGTAACATAACAGAATGTGGAATGTGTTTGGTGACATTTTGGCCGACGAAGTACGGTTAAGTACGGCGGACAAACCTACTTGTCATCCAGCAGAAGAACATAGTCACCATAGTGCATTTTGTTTCTATCCACATTTAAATTCCATAAATATTTATATTTTCATGTGTATAAGATTTTCTTAAATCCTCTTGCAGTTTTATCAAACTTTTCTATTTTCAAGCCATGAACAGCAGTCACCTTTGGCTTTGAGCAAAGAGGAGTATTTTCTACTTGAATTTTTTTTCTTCATCTTTTTTTATCCCATCATTGTGAAATCACTTCTAGTGGACTCAGCAAAAGCAGAGAATTTGGTGAAAAGTAAAAGAATTTTTTTTTCTACAGAGTCAGCATTAAAGTGATCACACTATGCCAAATGATAGATAACTGCTTGAAAGATGACTACAAGAGTGTAATTTTATTTCAGCCTGCCAGGCTGGAACCATTGTACTTCATTTGCAAGAAATTGGAGCACTTGCTGTTAATTAAAGACACACTTTGCTTTAATTTAGCAATTAATTTCATTCATGAATGCCTGCATAATTTTCTTTTTTCATTTTTTTTGTTACCGGAGTGACATTTTTTTTAGTTTCTGGTTTGGAAGTTTTTGTCATGTTCTACTAATTAATTTGCAGTTCTGTTGTAGCCTCAAAGCACCTTGAACATTATCAGCATGGAGCTTCCCATTACAAAATAAAATATATGGATTTAGTTATTCTGAAAAAAATTATTATTATTACTATTATTATTATTATTACTATTATTATTATTATTATTATTATTATTATTTAAGTTTTATTCCCAATCAAAAATTCCAAAAGCAAATGCTCGACAAAAACTACACAAGAGACAATACATAACCCCCAACAACCAATCACCGGTGAAAGAACACCAAAATAAAAACAACAACACAGGGAACCCGTGACACAACCGGAAGTTGAAACATTCGGTCGAGTTAAACAAAAATCTTTAAAAATGGCAACTAATATCAAGTAAGCAAGCGCACAAATTCCAAACCCCAAACAAGCTTTATTTATGTTTTTAAACATTTTCCATTTAAACAGCCGTTAAACAACTTGCGCTTAAAGAAGATAAAGCAGATTAAACCGGTTTCCAAATGCAGCTATATACTGTCAATGTTCATGCATGATGCTATTATAATGGTGATTTTTGTGTTGTTCTAAGTTGTAAATCCCATTTCTATACCTGTCTCGAGCTAAATCCCAGCTCACCCTCATGTGCCATGTTATTCTGCCAATGATGCAGCCATGCACATCTTTTGCTGGCTTAGCACATCTTCCTCCATGCTCCACTGAATTCCACTTCTTGGCACACGAGCCAAGACAAATATTAACCAGCAAAATTATACACAAATCTCTTAAACTGCACTTTCTTCTTTTAATGCTTAGAGTGTACATCTTTATCCTCCAACAAGCAACACAAGCACAGTCAAGAATTAAATGCCCGACCCACTGTCATTTAATCCTGGATCCAACGAGACGAATTTCTAGTTTTCTCAAGAGACAATCTAATCTCAAATCCATAAACAATTTATCCCAGCTGTTCTAACCCGCCACTGGAGGGAGCGCGCTGTCAAAATAAGTTTTGACATTGTTTTTAGTTGGCAGTGAAATCAGGTTAACAGATCCGAGATCAATCACCTTGATTCCATTACAGCTTGCCATCTATCATTCTAGCAATCTTCCATTTTTGTTCTAAGCTTCTAGAAAAAGTAATAACTCAAAAAGCACAACACACCTAGAATATATAAAAAAAGTGTCTACATTCATCATTTCTTGCTGCTCAATAACCTCGTTCGATGCCCTTCAAGGTGTTTTATACTCCGTACTCTTACGATCAACATTAACTGGTGGTGGAATCCTAAAGCTATGAGTGTTTGCTAACCCGAGCAAATACAACTTGTAAGTGAAACAATTTTTCTTGACAAAATAAAGTGCTGAGAGCAATAGCAATGAAAAATGAAACTTAAGCTTCAACGCAACCGACTTCACACTTTTCACACGCTACAAATCTTAAAAGACGAATGAAGTACTAGATCATCGTGCTTACAATAGTGGCAGTGATTTGTAACGACACCGCAAACATTGCTTCAATGATTCAACTGTTCAATTTTCAAACTACACTGAATTAATCATTAATTCACTATTGGTTTTGCGCGTAAACTTACCGCAAAAAAGAATACAGGGAGTAGTTATCGCCTATCACGCACGTTTCTGATGAAATGTGCGCAAAACGTTACCTTTTTCACTCGTGTTCTTTAGCGTTAGGTTTATTATATTTTATATTTCTTTATTCCCGTGTTAAACCTTTTAGCGTGAGACATTACGCAGTTTGCGCCATGTACTTTTACGTTATAAAAACCCCGTTATGCCTATAACTATAGTGGAAAACTCATAAGTCTAACGGAGCTTACGCTGTATCGAAAAATAGCGTAGCCAATTCGGTAATTTTTCACTATTTACGTCACTGTGACGTCACTAACCAAAAATTGCGATTTGCAGTGACCTCGTTCGCCGCCATTTTGAATCCTCCACTTTATTCTAAGAAAAGCGCACGTTACTGTTTATCTCATTGTTTTCCTTTGGAAATCATTTCAATTCGCAATAATAAAGTTGTGGCATTGTTTTGTATTAGTTAAAACAAAAATTGTATCTATATTTAATATAAGAAACAGTTCCTAGTTTCGGAAATCACGTGACTTTTTAAAGTAAGTCGACTTTTATAACTATAACGTGAAGCGCAAGCGCAAACTGAACTTATATATTTTTACGTTACAATATTTATAACGTAAAACTGACCATAATTTTAAGGGAAAAGTACATGGCGCAAACTGTGCATTGTTACGGGTTAAATGCGTGCATTATTATTAAGAGTTTTCCTCGTTGCACTTTGTGTATTGTTCTGCTCATTAAAGCACGTGATTTCAACCGAGCAAGTCCACGATGGATTAATCGGAATGTTAAAATAATGCTCTAGATTTTTATTTTTGTGCATGCTCAGTAGTATTGTTTCATCAACATCATTAATTTTGCTTTGAGCACGAGCAATAATCCACTTCCAAGTTGCACGATGTCATTTGGGTGGTATCAGAGTCGCCATCCTTGGGGCTGTCACTATCCTTGAGTTCTGTCTAAGTAACAATGAAATATTCTAGTTCCACAAAAAAACGAAACAAATGAGATTAGTCTCACAAGTATATGGACTGTCAGGGGCCCTTGGTTCTTGGCATAAGCGCACATAAGCTCCATAAGACCTTGAATCCCAAAATCCATCAATTAGCATTCTTTTGGATCCTAAATTTAACAAATTTTGTTCTTTCCAACTTGTGACAAGCAATAATGTCTTTTGCTACCAAGCTTCAAATACACTTCAGTCTACACGCGTATTGATTTGCTGTTGGAAAATCAAAATTTCTAGTAGGAAATCCCAAACAAAACCGACAATAAATGGAAACTGGATTTTTTTTTTCCTCGAAACAATACCGAGAACAATAATAAAGATTAACAAGAACAACATCAATAAGAATAATATAATAAAACAAGCTCCAGAAGAAGTTCTCAAATCAAATCAACTAAGGACAATTAATACTACTTCCACTCTAGGTCTTTGTTTTTACCAAGGTGGGAGCCAAGACCAAGCGTTTGAACAATCAAATGCAACAGAAATAACAACAATCGCTCGGAAAACAATATAAACGAGCCAACTGGTGGCAAAATCAAAAACAAATGCAATTTAACTTTAACATGCCCACAAAGACCACCTGATATCTAAAATACTGTTTTTCTGATATCTAAAATACTGTTTTTCTGATATCTAAAATACTGTTTTTCTGATATCTAAAATACTGTTTTTCTGATATC